>QODF01000067.1:1038207-1060298 GCA_024372805.1 Oostethus manadensis
AAGTTTTAGTCAGGCTGGGTTACGTTCCCCATTACCCCAATAATTCTTGGTCCATTGTAGTCCACAGCATTTATATATAGCTGCACGTGCACGCTCCAATCGATACATTGATACGTCCTCACAGTTTTACAAGCTCACAGCAGGGTAGCCATTTCTTCCAACATTCTCTTCTCTTGTCTGTGATGCATCTCAGCGAAAATGTCATCCGCTCTGTAATCTGGACATTCCCAGATTTCGGAGATACCGGAGTTGCCAAAAGTACTTAGCAAAATTATTGTGGCACGCCAGAGTCGGCAAACTATTCAGATGCGATCTGTGGGTTGTGTAAAAGCGATCAAAACACGTCAAACTGGCCTACCTATTGCACCGTGCGGGCAAGCAAACAAATACCTACGCACAATACCCGTGCCAAAAATACCAGCCATGTATTCCCGTCGCCAGGCATGCTGGGTAGCCTGTGGTACGCGTTCTCCCCGTGTTTTTCCATGTTTGTTGCTTGAACGCAAAATATGTTGAGATGGTCAGAGAAGTAAACAAGGAGGAGCCAGCGTGCTCTTCACATCCAATGTTTGGTTGTTCACAGCTCACACGGTTGTTGCAGCGGGGCCACCCAGCATGCCTTGCGGGCACTCGGAAATAGAAAACAGACTATTGTAACACCTGAAAAGGCAGGCTTTTTTTTTTTCCTCCAGAGAAATCGGAGCGCTCTAAACATTTGAAAATCCCACGGGTGTAAAACACGGAAAGGGCTTTTGCGTACCTGTTCGTATGGCGTGCAGTACACCTCGGAGCCGGTCAGCCCGCAGGTGGATGAGGCGTGGAGCTGATCGGTACGGCCCACAAGCAGGTCGCTGCTGTGCGGGTAACAAGCCCCTTCTGAGCAATCAGTCTGGGCCTCTGCCGCTGCGGCGGCGGCTGGGGGAGGACATTTGCATGAAACGGACGTTCCACTGCGGTTCCGTTGTCTCGTGTCTAGTACTCTTAGGTGAAACGATGAACTGGAGTGGGCTACGTGGAAGGGTTCGTGTAAAAGTAGTCAGTCTTTTCCAAAAAAAAGCCGCCTCGTGAGGGACGATGGCTCCTTAAGCGTGTGCCGTCATGACAGAAAGCATGCAGGTTAGTTCCTTCTTGCCCTGAAGTGTGTGTGTGTGTGTGTGTGTGTGAGTGTGTTATGTTAGGTGCTGCTGCGCCGTGGCATTTACGGGACAAACACATCAGAAGAAAGTCCATGCAATTGCTTGGACGGGGAAAAGAATGCGTCTTACCGGTCAGGAGCAGAAGCAGCAGCATCGTGCTATCCTTCCATGTAAATCAAACATAAGCATGTTAGGTTGGCCCAGCAAACACACTCAAAAAGTTCTTCCGTCGAGTTTTTTACCTTTGGTGGGACGCCCAGGTGTGTCACCTGCCGTAGTCCTGGCTGCACTTATACACACCGTCGACTCACCTGGACAATATGATACTGTGTGTGTCGGAGTCACACCCTTCATCACCACTCCCTTCACCCCATGAAGCAACACACACTCGCACGCGCATGCAGACACGACGTCGCCGCAAGCCCAACGGAGATTTGAACCCTGGTCTTCCAGATCTCCTGACTGTGTGGCCAATGTGCTAACCACTCATCCACCGTGCGGCCCCTGAAGATGCCATCGGAGAAGCAAGCGAGGAGTTAACGAAGCACTCTAGATATCCAATGTTTTATTGTTCATACCCAGCATGCCTTGCGGGTATTTGGAGATCACAGTTTTAAGTTACGTGTCATGTTTAGCGCTTAGTTGTTGTTTGTAACCCACGTGGGATGATGACCACCAATATTCAGACGGCCCCTCAACAACAACTTTGGTAACCCGATGTGGCCCTCGGTACAAAGGTTTGCCCACCCCTGACTTAGGATCTCATCCCTGCTAGACAATGTGGTCCTGGTGGTTTCATCAGGCTGTGACCTTCAACTGTTCCCGGGGCGAGTGTGAAGACTCAGCACCTCCAAATCCGGGATCATGGTTTTCAGTGGGAAAAAGGTGAAGTGTACCCACTGGGTTGGGCGCGACGACCTGCCCCGGGCGGAGGAGTTGAGTCGAGTGAGGGAAGATCGGAGCGTGAGGTCGAAAGACGGATCGGGGCCACGTCCCGTCGTAGGTCGTCATTGAAAAAGCCGAGCTCTAAATGTACCAGTGGATCTACGTTCCCACCTTTCACGACATTCCGGATCCAAGTGTCGGAAATGAGTTTCCTAAGAGATAGGGTGAGGAACTCGGAGCTCAGAGTAGAGCCGCCCCTCCTTCACATGGAGAGGAGCCAGTTGAGGTGGCCTCCCTGGTGAGGTGTTTCGGGCTTGCCCAGCTGGGAGAGAGCCACGAGGCAGACCTAAGACACGCTGGAGGGATTAGGTCTCCCAGCTGGCCTGGGAACACCTTGGGGTCCTCCCGGTGGAGCTGGAGGAGGTAGCCGGGCACCGGGAAGTCTGGGCGACCCGGACCCGGATAAGCGGAAGAAAATGGATGGACTGTATTTCCTGTGCAAAACCTGACAATTCGAACTGTTTGTTCGTCCATCCATCTTCTACGCTGCTTATCCTTATTCAGAGTCGGCAATTAACCTGGGAGGAAACCGGACGCATGCGCGGAGATTTGAACCCAGATCTTCCAGATCTCCTGACTGCGTGGCTCGCTTGCATTCCGTAGAACTGAGAGCGTACGTATTTGGCAAGTGGTAATGCTGGCGAAATGGTACTGGGAGACTTGGGAGGAGCTACATGAGTCCGGTCACGGTGCTTCTGGAGGAGGTGTTTACGACCCGCTAGGAAGACCCGGGACACGTCGGAGAGACTATGTCTCTCAACAACAGAGTGGCCGGGGGGAGGGAAGTCTGGGCTCGGATGGAGCTGAATTTCATCCAAATTCCTGAAATACCAGAACTTCAAAACCAACATGTTCAGTCAAAGTCTGGCAGTCTAAGAATATCCGCATCTGCTTTTCCCGTCATGACCCTTCTTGTTCGCTGCGGCGCTAATAACGTCTCCAAAAGGAACGCTGGGCGTTTGCCCGTCAGCGGTACAGAACCCCAACAATACCCCCAGCGTTTCCACCCATTTGCTCCAACGCGAGGGCCTCACACCCTGTTGCTATAGCAACTCCCCGTATTTGTCCCGGCACGCAAAGAATGACTACTTCCTGTATCCGGGCTGGGACGCAACAGAACGCTGCAGGAAAAGTTTGTTTTTTTTTTTACATTGACCGGCTTTTTGCGGCCACTCGAGCAGCCGACGTTGCGCATACAATACTTCCCAGACATGCTTACTAATACCAAGCACAGGGTGTGTCTTGTGACTCAAGGCGCACACGCACACACACACACACACACACACACACGGACTACGCATACAATTTCAGACAAGTATCATCATGCCTTCAGATGTTTTGGGAGCTGCTCTTCATTTCTTCCAGTCAGCCCGCGGTTCTGAAGCGGTAAACACGCGCACACACGCTCTTTGCTGCCCAACGGCGTGGGAATTGCGCAATTCCGACTTCCACCGCATCACAGCCTATCCCAGCGTTCCCCGGATAAAACCGTCCGTCTGTCATCCGCCTCTTTTCGGGTCGGTTGGGTCAGGATTTGGCCACGTCCTCCGCAGCGCCACACGGGGACCCCTGAGACAGGGAGTAGCTGTAGCCGGTCACGATTGACGGATGTCGGCAGGGCCGCGTCTAGCCGAACCGGGGCCCTAAGCAGAATTGGGGTACCCCCCCACGCCCCTTTTTGAATTTTTGTTTGCAAAATTAAGTTGAGTAAAAAAGTGATAATATTTCGGGAATAAAGGGAAATATTACGGGACTAACCAACCATAACTACCTGAGGCTTTGCCAGCATGAAGGTCACGCCACAGCATCTCGACGGGATTCAGGTCAGGACTCCAACGAGGCCACACCAAAGTCTTCATTTGGTTCTTCTTCAGCCACTCAGGTGCACTGGCTGCTGTGTTTTGGATCATTGTCCAGAACTGCAGAACTCCAAGTGGGTTTTCACTTGAGGCCACCCACAGATGGCCGGACCTTCTCGGTTCCGTTTAGCACAGCAAGACCATCACACTACCACCACCACATTTGACTGTGGCTATGATGTTCTTTTTCTAACTTTTACGCCAGATGTGATGGGACACGCACCTCCCCAAAAGTCTTGTCTCGTCAGACCACAGAGTATTTCCCCAAAGGTCTTGGGGATCATTAAAATGTTTGTGGGCAAAATTGAGACAAGCCTTTGTGTTCTTTTTGGTCAGCAGTGGTTTTGGGCATTTTTGCCCAGTCTCTTTCTTATGGAGTCATGAACACTGACCTTAAGTGAGGCAAGGGAGGCCTGCAGTTCTTTGGATGTTGTTGTGGGGTCTTTTGTGACCTCTTAGATGAGTCGTCGCTGCGCTCTTGGGGTCATTTTGGTTGGCTGGCCGCTCCCGGGAAGGTTCATCACTGTTCCATGTTTTCCCCATTTGTTGATAATGGCTCTCACTGTGGTTTTCTGGAGTCCCAAAGCTTTAGAAACGGCTTTATAAACGATTCCTGTCTGATAGAGCTCAATGAATTTATCTTCTGTTATTCTGCTGTGCTGTCAATCATTGCAGCAACAAGCTCTGTGCCAGATGATTCACCTCTCGCCGACCCGACCCGGCGCTCTGTGAGTCACAGCAGTGACCCCCCTCCCCCTCCCCCCACGGGGCCCTACGCGCAGCGCGAGGTCTACGTGTCTGGATGTCCAACCCGGTTCACACATTTACCAGCTGTGCTTGTGACATTTGAGAAGGTGATGGAGGTCCGCCAAGTCTGCCCAGATGATAAACGCCTGCCCCCTCATGAATATTGAGCCGCCACGCTGTGGGCGGAGAGACTGCGCATATAAGTGCGCGCGGCGTGGCGTCAAAGTAAGCCTCTGATAGACTGACTACAGGTCCCTGATCAAGATGAGCTTCTCACTACCGCAGACGGTAAGTTTTATTGCACAAACGGCTGCAATTGCTCAATATTGGAACTCCGCATCTATCTATGACCCGCGTAATTGACGCCGGGTCAAAGGGCCCGGAACATCTTTTTGAGGAAACTTGGGAGTAGATCTTGAACTGACGCTTATCACAGGGGATGCAAGTGAAATAAAAGATAGCTGCGGTCTGGTGATTTGATGGTAGCAACTACCCAGCCAGCAGAAATGAGAAACGTTGTAACAAAGTTTAGATTTGGAAAAGAAGACATCTCCATAAATACACTCCTTTCTAAATCTGGGCGGTCCGCCAGAATGGACCCTCAAAAATGCATAATGTAGATTGTATATATGATTTAGTCTGATTTGTTGTTTCTGTTTTCTTCTCTATCCCCTCCTGCTCCGATCCGGGCCGCTCCAAATGTACACAGCAATAAACATCAACCGAAGTCAAATCTATGTGCTTATACTTTTCCCCCGGCAGAGCAAATCGGTTTAGCATGTAAGGGCATCTAGATCATTAATAGATCTGCCCTAATGGCTGGACGGGACAAAAAATGTCAGGTCTAATATGTCATTTTTCATTGTTTCATAGATGCCTGCAGCAAAGACTTGCATGGCGGACGAGGAGGAAATGCACAGCCTGCAAGAGATGCTCCTCTTTGCTAAAGAGACGCTCGGTCAAAAACCCAGTCGAGGTCTGCTGAAGGTCTATCTGGTGGGCTCCGTGTTCGCCGCGCTCGGGACCGTCGTCCGACTGGCCGAGCTGGTGTGTCACCCGTTCTCTTCAGGAGAGCCCATGGACGAGGAGATGGTCCAGATGATGGACAGAGAGCGGATGACATTGGAGAAGTCCAATGTCATCGTGGAGGTCCGGGCGACGGAGCAGGACACGAAGCGGGGTGTGACCTTCCCCAAGAGCCAAGGTCAGAGAAACCTGTCCAATCGGCTCCACGCTTCGTGATGACGAGTCATATATTCCAGACTGCTCTTGCACTCATACGACGTTCCTTCACGAAGACCCGTCCTAACCATCAACCGTGCCTTCAAGTGCTGCCGGAGATATTCTTTTTGCACTGGACTCACAGGCTCATTTGTGTACTCTTCCCTCGCACATGCACTTTTCTCTTTTATGAGTTGGCTATTCTGTATATTTGCTGCCACTCACGGTTGGGGTGTAAAGGCACCACAGCGACCTCCAGTGGGGAAGATTAGAACTGCTGTTCATTTTTTATTGCTTTTTTTTTTTACATATCAATAAAGTATGTTTTATTTGTACGTCTGCTTTCCTCTCATTAGTCATGGAAATCTCACTGCTCTCCATTTTGTTGTGGTTCCAGTTGCAAGTTCAGTTTGTAGAGGACAGAAAAATAAATAAGATGTTATGAATTTGTCAATAGTATTTCAAATGGGGGGGGGTGGGCGTGAAAACATTTCTGTCCCCTAGGAGGCGCCACTCAGTTAGTCCAAAAGTTAGCAAAAGCAAGTTAATGCATGACAGAAATCAACGACTACTACCTGGGTGATTAACAGCAACGAAGCGCTAAACATTGCAATTTGAAACTGTTATTTCCAAACGCCCGCAAGACATGCTGGGTAATCCAGCTGCGACAACCATACGAACAATCAAAAATTGGATATCAAGAGTATGCTAACTCCTTGTTTACTTCTCTAACGATCTCAAAATATTTGTCCATACAAAAATGTTGGGAGAAAGAGGACCACAAGCTACCCAGCGTGCCTTGCGGCGGGAATATATAAGGTGTTTTTCTGGGCATAGATATTTCTTTGCATACCAGCAAGTTAAGACATCACAAAAATCCAACTAAAAGCACAACTAAGCGCTGAACATAAAACACACAAAATAAAACGGCTATTTCCAAATGCCCGCAAGGCATGCTAGGTAGTCCAGTCGAACATATATACCCTTACTTCTGTGACAAGCTCATGAACATATTTTACAGACAAGCAAAAATGCGACAAACACGGCAAAATAAAAGACTACCACAAACTGCCCAGCATGCCTTGCGGCAGGAATATATTTTTGTGTATATTTTATATATATATATATTTTTTTTTTGACATGGGTGTTACGTGTAGACATTCGTATGCCCACATGGTGCGGAAGGTAGGTTACTTTGTTTGTTTGTTGTTTGGATTTTTTGCACGAGCTAGAGATTACATCCGACTAGACATCTCACTTTTTACTTTATATGCCACAGAGCCTGGTATTTCCTTGCCTCTGTCGCCAAGTGCTTGATCATATAGGGTTTCAGGGCAGTTTGTTTTCAAAATATTCTTAGAGGAATTGTGTACTTAATGTATTTTTAGGAAGAAATGTATATTTCATGACTTTTTTAGAAGGGAATTGTGTTTTTATTTATTTTTTATGACCAAGTGTGTATTTAATCTATTTTTTGTTTATAATGTATGATTTAGACGGAGGTACGTTTGTGGTGTTTTGTTTTTTAAACGTTTAAAAAAATAAATGTATTTCTTAACAAGGCAGCTTGTTTTTAAAATATTTTAGGAGCAAGTGTATGTTTAATGATTTTCTTCAGGAGGAAGTTTGTTTTTATTTATTTTTTACAAGGAAGTGTGTTTTTATTTATTCTTTATGAGGAAGTGTGTATTTATGCAATTTATTTAGGAGGAATTGTGTTTTTATTTATTTTTTATGACCAAGTGTGTATTTAATGTGTTTTATTTTAGGAAGTAGTGTTTTTTTAAGGTGTGATGTACTAGAAGTTTGTGGTTTTAGTGTCTTTTTTTACAGAAGGTGTGTTTTTTTAATTGGATTTTCAGCAGGAAGTGTGTTTTTAATGTACTGTTTTAGAGAATACGTGTTTTTGAGGAGGAAGTGGTTGTTAATAGGAAGGAGAAGGAAAGTCGGGGCTTGATGGGGTGGCAAGTGAACACCGCTGTTGGTGCGTTAAGGTTGGCGCTCACGGTTAAAAGGGGCGCCGGTGTCTCGGCCAGGACGCTAAAACGTAAACATTTAGTACAACCCAAGCATTCATAGCCAAAAGACCTGAAAAACGCAAGTACTGCGTAAACACAGTACAGTTCGTAGCGATCGTGCATTTTGTGAAGCGCCTTCGATGGGTGATGTGTATCTGGCGACACACCGAAAGCGCTAAGCGTTGCGTTTGGGACAAAGGGTGTGCGTGTGTTGGCAGAGATAGCGCGCACACAAAAGGCAGGGGGGGAGGTCGCTAAAAGGCTGAGTCAACACGATGGACACTTTGTTCCACGATTAGTTTCTGTGTGAGGGTTCGAATCAATAAACACACCAACCCGCGCAGACCTAAACGTGTGTACGCGCGTTTAAAAATAGCTTGCGGCCTACCGTGCCAAACGGCGTGGTTGAAATTTGACATGGCAGCAGTCTGACTGCGAGTTGCCCCGGCGAAGGTTTGCCCTTTATCGCGTCTGCGTGTTGCTCTCAGGCGGCCCTCAAAAGATCAGACAAGTCACAAAACATTCAATGTTAGCACTTGGAATATTTAAGAGAGCGCCAAAAAATATGGGATGTAACATTATAAGAGCTCCCTACATGAAATAGCACCCCTATAGTCACATTTATATTCCGGCTGGGATAGGCTCCAGCACCTTTGTGAGGAAAACGGAGTTGAGTCGGGAACTGATATTTCCCTGAAACTTTCCCATGTTCGGAAAAGGTAGAAACAAACTTTTTTCCGATCGTTCTTTTGGTGGCGTCCATGTTTATACACCCCCGTGCTTTTGAAATAATGGGGCGGCCCCCCCTGGAAGGGCCGCGAGAGGCTGGGCGTTAGTGCAGACCTGCCAACATGTACAAATTTATCTTACTCAGCATGCAAGTTGACATATGCTTATATGCTTCTCAGCTCTTTTCCTGGTTTCGGAAAATGTGAGTTATACATTTATATTTTCACTTTCTCACTAGTGTTTCAAACCTGGGGGGGCATGCCAACATTTGTCCCAGTGGTAAAAAGCGTAACAGGTGAAAAACACGGACTCTACAGCAAGAGAGGGGAACATTACGGCTGTCTCGGGTAAAGTTCGGGGACAGGGTGATAAACGCTCGGGCGAGTTTGGTGCGGACGCCCGAGCCCATCAAACCCCTTTGGATGAAGCAGAACAGAGAGGGTCAGCCGCTGACCTCGTAAATTCTTGCACGCCGCCCTACGCCGAGCGCGGGAACTTTATAGCCGCAAAGGGGAAGCGAATGAATTTCCTTCCGCGTTCGCTTCCTGGAGGGGTTGGCCTGTAAAGTCTCGCGTCGATGTCACGCCGACGTCGGGCCGCCTTTATGTCCGAATCGCGGCCCGACAATTGCATTGAGCGCGCATCGTCGCGGGCTTCCCGTAAAGCGCGGGCCTTATCTCGGGTGACACCCAACTTTACGTGCGGATGGATATCGGGCTTTGTGTGCGTGTGCTGTCTAAAGGCTCCACACATACGCATACATGCTTACACGCACACCCGCAGCACATAAAGACTTGCTGGTGTGCCGCGGCCTGGCAACCCTGAGGCATGTAGCGGACTCCCTACGCGGGCTGTGCTGTGGAGTCCGCGGATGTCGCCCACCAAGAGTGCATGCTGGAGCAAAGGTTGCACAGCTACTCCATCTGGACCACCTATCCTCGTGTGACAAAACCCACTCTCTTCTATATTGTTGCGTGTTGCATTTGACCTTTTGGTACCTTCAACTTTGTGGTACCGACCCGCAGCTTTGCATGTTTATTTACGCCCAATTTCAAGATACAGCCATCGCGTTTTACTGGTTCCAGGCCCAATCGTGATGAGCGATGAATTTCCATTAGGTAGGTTTCCAAATTTGTAAATCGTAGCTAGGGCGCAGAAAACCTGTTTTAACATTTTTAGAGCCCTCTAGATATGAAATAACACCCCTATAGTCACGTTAACACTCCTATTACGCAATATAATAAGAGAAAATAAGACATAAATGGTCTTTCCACCTTTAAGGCACTCAAAGCACTCTTGCCCAAGAATACTTCAACATGACCAGGGGAGAACGGAGGATTTAATCCAGCAGCCTTCAGGTTGGGAGAAGACCCCTTTTAGAACCTGAGCTTAACCACCCCCCAAAAAAACATAATATAGACTCACGCAGGAGAGTTTTTATTTTGTACTTACGGTGCTTCCTGCAGGTGGCTATTGTCTCATAATGTAACTTTATTGACACCTAGTGACCAGTGTAGAATACTACATATCACAATGTATACGTCTTCTGAATGCCTACAATTTGTATTTTAGTTCATTTAGCCACTTTTATGCTTGAAAATGCCTAATTCAAACCAAAAATATGTCAAATTTGCTTGAATATGCATATTTTTCGACAAAAAATAGGCTGTATTCACGGACAAAACAACAATGATTCAATATTTATTTACATTTTTGAAAAAGCGTGGCTGTTTCATGGTAGACTACGGTCTATTGTTATTCCAATATTGATTTACTAGAGATAGGTAGGGAGGGTTCTGGTCACTAGGTGGCAGTCATGACACCAGACACTGGTGAGACGTTACCTTACATTACATTACCTTAACACTGCACAAAGTCAGCCCCGGCCTGTCCGAGATGAAAACGCTCTCCTATCATTCTGTGTGGAAGTGGTACAAATTTGGCTTCTTAAGTCTGGAGACCCTGCAGCATAAGAGTTGAGCAATGTGATGTGTAAATACATGAACAATAGGAGTGTAAAGGTGGCTATATAGGGGTGTTATGTCATGCCCACAGGGCTCTGATAATGTTAAAACCTGGAAACAGGCTTTCCTTGCTCTAGCTATGAAAATATTCCATTTATTAACATCGCTGAAGTTCATTTGTCGCGGTCGGGTCTGGAACCAACTGGACTGTAGAGTGTAGCTGTGAAGTTCAAAGCGGGATGTTTACGGGGTGTTTCATTTGCACAACACTACGGCGTCCTGTGAGGCACATGCACTTGAACTCAAATGAGGATGTGGCACAAACTAGTTTGTCAAGGACGCTGATGTTGCAAAAGGGGCAAATGTGACATTTCAAAAAGTCATGTTGCATGTGTAGTTTGCACGTAAAAATAGATCTCTTCTCTATAAAATGAATTTTTTGTTAAGATTTACGGGGTTTCCTATGGGAAAAATGTTTTGGGTTTTCACTGGTTTCAGTTTTCAGTTGAGTGAGGATAAGCAGCATAAAAAAATGCCTTTGAAGCACACAAAAGGTTTTCAAGTCCAATGCATTCATCTCATTACGTCTGACCCTTTGTCTCTAAAAAAGGTTGCTGATCACGGCAGAGCCTCACCAGTCACCACACAAGCTGCCTTCTGTGATCAGGCGAGTCCTTCAGTCTAAAGAGCCGCGGTGGAAACGGTCTCGTCGGCATTGGCGGTGGCGACCGTCGCCGCCGTTGTCCTGCTCGCCGGGGGCTGTGGGGTGACTTTGGCCAAGCGGTGCTCCTTGCCGTGGGCGCAGCTGCCGGTGCAGAGCTGCTGGCAGGAGGTGCAGACCGTGTTGCAGCAGGGCAAGAAGCGCAAAATACTCATGCGCCACAAAAACCACCCGGGGGACCAGCAGCACCAGCAGAGCACCGCACACCCGGCCAGCACAGCTAGGACGATGTAGAGAACCAGCAGGGAAACAGACACGGGCGAGTCTGGGCGGGAGGAAAAACACAGTGGTCGTTTTTACAGCAACCAAGTTTGAATTTGAACATACAAAATGCCAAGCAATTCGTGAAGCTCACACTTTCACGTTTGGATAGATATATATATGTATATATATACTGTATTAGCGGCATACCTCAAGGGTCAATACCGGGACTAAAAGAGTTTATTTTATACATGGGTGATTCACCTGAAAATATCACTTTGAGTAGCATGACGCACACACGATAGCAACTTGAAGCTACAAATACATGTAAATATACTGCAGACACATCACATAAACAGGGAAAACAGTGCAATTTGTCATGTTTGCCCGTCTGCACACCTCCATTCTGTGTCCCGCAAAACTACATAAAACGGTGGAAGGTTTCTTGTGGGTTATTTTTGTATTTTTTATTTTGTCCATCTATGTTTTCCAATCCATACACTTTGGGGAACTGTTACTTCACATCAGGGGTAGAGAACCTGCGGCTCGGGAGCCAGATGTGGATATTTTTATGACGCAAACATTTTTAACACAATAAAACATTACAGAATGTTTCTGAAAGTGGCACCGCTGCAAGTAGCTTTCAAGCAGTCCTGTGTATTGGGTTCAAAAATTTGGCAGAGGGGCCGTCTGTATACGGGTGGTGAAACGAAAACATGTTGCATAAATCCACGACTACTACTATGTGGGTGGTAATCAACAACTAAGCACTAAACATATCATATGTAACTTACAGCTGTTCTTTCCAAATGCCCGCAAAGCATTCTGGGTAGTCCAACTGCAACCACAATATGAACTATGAACAATAAAACATTGGGCAATCTTGCAAAGCAGAAAGAGTGTTACAAGCTACCCAGCATGCCTTGCGGCGAGAATATATGGGTGGTTTTTTTTTGGCATGGGTGTTGCGCGTAGATACCCCGCAACCCCCCCCCGCACTAGCTTTATGTTAGGTTAAGAAATATCACCGTTACGTGAGAAAAAGAAAAGGGTTAGCTAAGGAATTGTAATAAATAGAACAATACAATATCATTGCACAATATCATTCTTCCATTACTGTTGATGTGTATGCACAGAAAACTTAAGAAACTAAAGGCACAAAAGCACCTGTAAAAATGTCAAAACTGTTTTTGACACCCATTTTTTTACTCGTGCAGAGTGCAAATCAAGCATTTTTTAAAAACAAAAATGTAAACACACTAGCATATCGGATGTAAATACTACAGCAAACGGTGTCCTGCTGCCAGAAAACACACCAAAATGTGAAGTTTTTTTTTCATAAACGAAAACAAAACAACAGTACGCAAAATGGTTCGAAAATAACAACTTCAATGTGACGCTTTTGGTACCCCTTTCAGGAGAGTGACCCACAACAACATCAAGTCACGAGAGACTTGAAAGTTAGTATTTGCAGTTGACTGCATTTTCCTGAGGGGAGAACAAGCGCTAAGAAAAACGCTAACCCTATAAATGAACAAATCAAAAAGACAGATGGCGGCGGTGCTGCTTTGATCCAACAAACCTTAAGAAACTTACATCAAATGTAGACTTCCTACAGCTTCGGCTTGGACGCTAACCCCGCAGCAGCTGTTGAAACTCCAATAAGCGCACCGAGTGCAGGTAGGATTGCAAGGTTTATAGTGTGCCATTCCAATTCGCAGCAGTGGTGCCATAGTCCACAGTCTGACTGACCTCTGGCTGCCCTCTTTTCTATAAACAATACATTTGTGCCTTTTTAATATCACCCCTATGTCTTTAGAATACGGTGCTTGGTCACACATCGTGGACGGATTACCAGTGGAAAAATGGTGCCTACCCAGGGTTTATGTTACCCGAATGCTGTCTCGGACTGTTTTAGTAGTAGTGACAGTCACGGGTTTACCTGGCAGTAAAAAGCAGTATTTACTAGGATGAGCAACTCAACAGAACTGAACAAAGTGTATTTACAGACTGCCCCGGATGCAAGATCCGGTAGTCGGTAGGAGTCGTGCTCATCAACTCTGTTGCATCGCGGTTGAAAGGAATCGAGGCTTTGGAGTGGTGCTGAACTTTGTATAGCAAATAAACCATCAGTAGAATGGAATACATTAGTCTAGGTAACAATAACCAAAACTTTATTGCCAACGTTGGATGCAAGCGGACTGTGAGCATCCTACTAATAGCGCAGTTTCCCTCCCTCTTGGTTTAGCAGCCAGTCAAGAGGAATAGAAGCTTTTTTTCATTTGCGACCTGGCCGTGACTTCACTAGCGGGCTGAGAGGAGGACTGAGAATACTCCTCGTGCTGGAATACAGACAGATCAGCTGAAAGGCTGCTCTTTGTTGTGGGAATTCTTTGCCTTTTATTGCTTTGCGAGTCGTGACGGATAAATTAACAACTCAAAGGCTACCGTCATTGGTTTTATGTCTGGTCATCAAAAGACTTTTTGCCACAATGAGAACTTTGTTCGTTTGTCTACCAACGAGACAGCTGCTAGACAAACACATAACGAGTCAAGGGAAAGGGCCTCATTTGTTTTATTGCGAGTAAATAAAAAGTAGGAACGCGTGGTGGCCGATGACAACCCCAGTGCTACTTTTTCTTTGGAGCGGGGTTTGGTAGCCTTTAAGGGATATTTTTAGTCTGTGTGTCATAGCAACCTTTATCAAGTAATGGAGGACACAATAGCAACATTTAGGGTGCCTCCACACCTGTGATCTTCCAAAAAGAAGACCTTGGTTAGCGTCATTAATCCACGCCACAAGGTCAGACTCAAACTGAAACGTACTCTAACCAAATCAGTTTTTCCCACAAGAAATAATGCAAAGCCACTCGATCCGTTACGGACACCCAAAAATGTTAACGCAAAACACTGTTCCGAGTTTTACCTTTACGACAGGATTTGAAAAGCATATCGATCACAAACGAAAATGGAAATGTAATTTTGACCTTGATCGACGACCTCTGCTTACAAAACCGGCGATGACGAGCAGGGCTGAGCCACACAGACGACACCTTCGCGGCTCGCTATGCCTTATTTCCTGAACTCAATAGTCTCCGTCACCTTCTCTATCAAAATGCTGACACTTTTGTTTGGCTCCGTTGTGGGTTATTTTGCAGCCGTGAGCAATAACATAAGCATCGACTTATAGCGGGACTGCGCTAAGTAGTAAAGAATGACCGAGTCAACCGCGGATGACATCACGGACGATCGACAGAGCTGAGGGAAATGACTTGGGAGTATTTCCGGGTTATTTCTCTTTTTTTGTCAGCAATTTAGGCAATAAAAAAGTGACACTAGCTCAAAATCAGCAATATGGTGGCGTGTCCATGATACGCGTTATGATCCCATTTTCTACTGATCAATTTTTTCTAATCAATACACTTAGGATAACTTTTTTTTTAAATTCAAGACTTCCGCGGAAGGTGACGCTAGCTATGAATGCTTTGAAGGACACAGTGTGGAGTTTGAAGCCGGGCCCATCCCCTAGCCGCCGTTTTGGAACATGTTTGTTATTACCTTATAATTGACGGTAAATTTAAAGTATTTATAGTAGAGATGATATGGCAATATGCAGTTATTACAGTATATACAATTATTTTAATATGCAAATTGGTTAGAAAATACATTTAATCTTGGCTTGCTATGTCATATTATTGGTACCCTGTTCAGGAGAGTGACCCAAAAATGTCAAAAGTGGTTTTTTTTCAAAACGTCTGACTGAATTACTCCTACAAATCAAAGATTCCACCAAAAAGTAAATAAAGCAAGGCGTATTTGGTATAAATGTTACGATTGGGATTTCAGTAAAAAGTGCACCGTCGCCATGAAATATACCAAAATGTGATATTTTCCTAGAAGTTTTTCTGCACAAACTGAAACATATGCATATGCACAATATGCAAATGTTTCAGCAAGTCACATCTTCATGTCCCGCTTTTTTGGGTCCCCTTCCAGGAGCATGACCCAGTGATGTTTTGTGATTTCAAAAACAAAACTTGCATACAAACATAGCTGGACTCATGCAGTGTAGTAATAACTCGACGAGACTCGCGCCATATTGGAGGCTAACCCGTAAATGTCCAAGAACCGAGGCAACATTTTCATCTGCTACGGAAAACGAAAAATACGCTAACAAGGGTTACACCGTTTACTGCCCTTTGATTGACGGGCGAGGATAAGTTATAGAAAATGAATGAATGAACAATTGTCTATCTGATGCGAATAATCAGGGGAATTACGAGACAATGGAGACTGGGTCTACGAGAACAAGACGAGAGTGTAAACATCACTTTAAAGAAAAAAGCACAATGAAAATAAACACGACAGTATATTGTAATTTACTGATTTAATTTCTACTACCTTAACTAGCATTGCTCCTCACGAAGGAGCTCACTCCGTTCATGCCGTTGGTCTATGGAACAAATGCGCAAAGATGCTGAAACCAGTGAACCGGCTTCCCTTCTGTTTGTAGGCGAGAGATGAGGAAAACAGACATGCACGCGCAATATATTGAGGCCGGCCAAATGGCGACGCTTTTACACAGTCAGACAAATGTCCACTGAGTTTGATCGGGAAGCGTAGAGTGGGTTGTTCCACTCCGCTAAACTGGACGGTCATTGGATAAATGCTGGGGCTTGTCCCGCCAATCGGATGCTCAGCATCTCTGGAGGTCCGTGGGGCAGTGGGCTGGCCCTGACGCTTGGCTTCTGCATGATGATTGGATGATCTGTTTTAGGCGGAGTCCTTTTTGATTCACAGTGAAATGAGCAAATCAGCGATCTTGAAGTATAAACCTCCACAGGAGCATTTTCCAAGTTTTTCATTCCATTGTTCTGAACTGATCCGGAGACTTTACCGATCCCCAGCAACTTTGTCTTTGGTAAAAAAGGACTCGGAACAGAGGGTAAAATTTGGATACAAATAAATTAACAGTGACGTAACGAAAATGAGCTTCCCCCCTTGAATAATCAGTAGCCGCCACTGCCACTAATCCATAGTGTCACCCAGTGGGATACAACACAGGATCAAAAAATGACTTACCTGTCACTGACTCATAACTGGGAGTGCTGTCTGCCCTGCCACAGTTCGTATTGGGATGAAATGGCAACGTTGGGGGATTTACAAAAGATGGAGGTGGGGTTGCTATTGGCGGCAGTGGCTCTGGAGGTAGAAGCTGGCCTGCTGATGAAGGACAGATACTGGTCAAGAACACGACCAAGAAGGTTGTTCTCGCAGGATTGAGGATACACTCCTTGTCAGGTGAGGCACCTTAAAGAAGGGTGCCAACACATTACCTCACTGACCTTTGCACCCGGTCGTCAGATTTTGTTCCAGGTCACTACCGTCCCCGCAGTTGTCAATGTTCTTATCATCGCACACCAGACTCATTGGGATGCACTTCCCATTCCTGCAAGTGAAGTAGGGCTCACCGCTGCACTTTGATTGGTTGAATCCTGAGGAGAAAGAATGACTTGAAGTGTGACGTCTGAATGAAAACGTTTGACGGTAAAAACGACTGCTGGAATGTAAGAGTCGGACGGAAAGGTGTTTGTGTTTACCAAGTCTGAAAGATGTGAAGTCCCCCACAAAGTCCACTCTGGGCTGTGTACCTCGCGTGACGAGCCGAAGGGTCAGGTAGTTTCCTGTAGACAGCACTGGCCGAGGTGGGCTCTTCCCACAAAGAGGAGGCCCGAGGGGAGGAGAGTTCCTGTCCAATCCGTCATAAAACTGAACATACGACCCAGCGTGACAAGGATCCCCAGAGTTTTCCTCGGAGGTGGCTTCCAGTTTGGGGTTGAGAGGAGCGGAGCCTCGTTGGGACTCCGGTTGCAGAGGGGCCGGGCTCAAAGGAGCCACCCGCAGCAAACTGTAGACAAGGAAGAAGCGGAAGTGGAACTGGATATTGTCCTTTGGGGAGCTGGCCTGCATGGTGAGGTGGCAGTCGGTCCCCATGGTTACAAAGTAGTACTTTTTTGATTCCTGGTGGGAGTTGATGACCATGCCGTCACCCTGGATGGTCTGGCCGCAGAAGTCCACCACGTTCACTGACAAGAAAAGGACAATGTCACTGTGATCAATGTTGGAAACACAAAAAGAGAGTGTGTGGCACACAATGTCTTATGCAGATTTCCTTTCCGTGTTCCGTGTTTGCTCCATTTTCTTCCATGATTCAATTTTCTTGCGCTTGTCCGCAGTCGGGTCACGGCGGCAGCAACATAAGAAGGGAAGCCCAGAATTCCCTGATCCTGGCCACTTTGTCCAATTTCTCCCAGCGGATCTCGAAGCGTTCCCAGGTTACTTGAGAGACACGGTCTTTCCAACGTGTCTTCCCCGAGGCCTCCTACCGGCCGGACCTGCCCTGAACACCTCCCTAGGAAGGCGTCCGGGAGGCATCCTAACCGGATGCCCCTGCCACCTCATCTGGCTCCTCTCAATGCGGAGGAGCAGTGGTTCCATTCCGATTCTCTCTCGGATGACAGTGCTTCTCACCCTGTCTCTAAGGGAGAGCCCAGTGCCGACAGTGAGCGTACAGGAAAAAGGCAAAGGAAAAGGTAACAGAATTTGCCATGTACACATCCTATAGGCCGCACAGTGGCCAAGGGGTTAGCATGTTGACCACAAAGTCATGAGATCTGGAAGATCTGGGTTGGAATCTCCGTTTGAGCATCTCTCTGTGGAGTTTTCATCTTGTCCCCGTGTACTCCGATTTCCTTCGACATTCCAAAAGCACGCATGTTAGGTTAACTGGCGACTCCAAATTATCCATAGGTATGAATGTTGGTGTGACTGGTTGTTTGGGTATACGGGCCCTCGACTGACTGGCAACCAGGGCAGGGTAAATGGTCTCTCACTTGCGCAGCGCCTGCCTACCTTTAAGGCACTCAAAGCGCTTTGACACTGGTTCCGTTATTTACCTACTGATGACGCAGCATCAGGAGCAACTAGGGGTTCAGTATCTTTCCCAAGGATACTTCGACATGATCACAGGAGGATCGGGAGAGGAGTACTCTTGCCACCTGAGCCATGCCTGAGCTGTGTGTACCCTACCTTTGGGACTCCAATGAGGATAAGCGGCAGGGAAAACGGATGGATGGATGGACCATGACATTCAGTGTGTAATGGTCTGCATTTTCCTTCCTTTTGGCAGCCTCTTCTTTGTTCCTTCAGCTCGGTGTGAGACTGGAGAGACGAGGCAGGTTCATTCTCAAATTAAGGCCAGAGTCCACACCAAGAGATGCCAGGTTGTTCCTCCATGTGACTTTTGCTGGGCTGCATTGGTCTCGCTCCCGATTTTGATCGGCCACTTGTCTTACCCTGTTTGCTCCAGTGCTCGGTTTTCCTTTCGTGGCTGCTCAGCACGGTACTCCAGACAGGTGCCCAAAATGTGCATTGGGCAGCTTTCCCCAGTGTCCGCAGACATTTGAACCTGTCACTTGCCCAAGTTCTCATTGCCTACCGCTACCGACTGTGAAATGTGGCGCGGTATTATGCGCTGATATTTTTTTCATTGAACTTAATTATACCAAACAGTCTAGATGTCATATTGGCTGCCAACATTCGCCACTGTACAGGAAGATAAACAGCTAGTAGACTCTAGTCACAATTTTGATGGCTTTGGACTTGACTTGGCAATATCATCAAAGACTTGCAACTTGGGATTTGACTTTTGGACTTTGGCTTGGACTATGTAGCCTCTTCTTCTTTTCCTTTGGGCTTATCCCTTCAGGGGTCGCCAGAGCAGATCAATTGCCTCCATCTAACTCTGTCTTCTGCATCCTCTTCTACTTTCATGTCCTCTTTCACTACATCCATAAACCTCCTCTTTGGTCTTCCTCTAGGCCTCCTGCCAGGCAGTTCAACACTTAGCATCCTACTACCAATATATTCACTATCTCTCCTCTGGACATGTCCCAATCATCTCAGTCGGGCCTCTCTGACTTTATCTCCAAAATGTCAAACATGTGCCGTTCCTCTGATGTGCTCATTCCTGATCCTGTCCATCCTGGTCACACCCAAAGAGAACCTCAGCATCTTCACCTCTGCTACCTCCAGCTCCGCCTCCTGTCTTTCCCTCAGCGGCCCCGTCTCCAGACCAAACAACATGGCTGGTCTCACCACAATTTTGTTCACCTTTCCTTTTATTTTAGCTGAAACTTCTATCACAGCCTGCCTGCACACGCTTCTTCTTCACCTTTTTTCTACACTGGACCGTTGGCCCTGAGGACCTAAAATCCACCTCCACCTTCTTTATGTCTTCTCTATATTATACTCATCACCCCAAAACACTTGACGTTTTAGTGAACGTGTTGCAGAATCAAATGTCATCAAATTCCTCTAGAGACAAAAACAGACTATTGGTGAAAACATGACCTATTTGGTGATTCGGATTGAAATCCAGTCCCAATACAGCACCACCTTGTGAAACGTTGGTCATTATATACGACCAATAATACATAAAAGAGTTCTCAAAACCGGCACCTTTAATGTTAGGAAACTCTTACACAATCAAGATCTGCTGCTGTCCCGTACACAGTAGAGGAAATGTTTTCAAGCTGACACGGCAGATAGAGCTCGCCTGGCCCCTGCGCTCAATCAAGCGTGTAAATCAGCAGTGTTGTTATTCCAAGGGCAGCTTATTGCTCATCCGCAAGCGGACCAGGATGGATGAGGGGGGCAGAGTTCCGTACCCACCACCCCCCTCCTCCGGGCCGCGGGCCAAATAATGACAAAATTTACACTCACCCCCGGGGTTTATTAGCTCTGTCTCCAAGGGAGACAAGTAGCTCATCCTGCACTGACCTCCAGGAATGTCCCAGAGTGTTGGTGGGAAACGCTTTTCAAATCGCCCCCCTCCCCCGGGCCCTCACATACGCTTTCAGAGAGCTTTGTGAACAATAAATGAAATAAAAACTCACTATAAGTATTTCTTTTTTTTAATTTACTGGCTCTTATCCTGTCTGGTTTTTGCTTACATACCCTGAGGTCCAATTAAAAATGGGGGAAAAATAGGACACAGAATAAACACTTAACAATAAAGGATAGAATATTTAATGTCTTACATGCAATAATAACAATATTCATATATAATCATATAATTCTATAAATAAAATAATAACATTAAAAAAATAATCGAATAATGTTTATCAATCCTAGACAAGACATACACCAAAATGAATCGAGAGGTAATTTATGGATATTGAATCAATTTGTGCTTGACCGCATATGCACAGAAATATAATCAACCAGGAGAATACAAGCAAAGTGCACAGTAAGGGATGGAACGAGATGTCTTACCTGTGTCCATGGCCATGGAGGCGGGGAGGATGACGAAGAGGAGCAGGGATGAAAATGCGAGCACGTGCATCTCCGTCATCGTCCTGGATGGGAAAGACAAAGACAACAAACTCAGACAGGGCATATCCGCCACATTCTTCTCGCTGCAAGTCACTTCACTTGGCAGGAGAAATGCATCCGGCACGTGGAGGACGGAGGTTCTCCTCACCATCATCCGAACTTCACGCCTTTTAACAAGAACCCACCCACAACCACGTGTCCTGTCGTCGCCATAGCAACTGGCGACCAATCAGCATCGCTGCAACTAGGATGTAAAAAATATGAATAAAACACTTTGTTGTAGGAAGTTTGCAGGAAGTCCTTCCGAAAACAAAAAGTGTCAGTTCAGAACGACAGAATGAAAAACTTGGAAAAGTCTGGGTGGAGGTTTATACGTCAAGATCGCTGGTTTGCTCATTTTTACCGCCAATCAAAGAGGGTCTCTGCCTCAGACATATCATCCAATCATCACGCAGAAGCCTAGCATCCGGCCCAGCCCGTTGCCTCATAGACCCCCAGGGACGCAGAGCGGCCGATGTGCGGCACAAGGCCCAGCATTTATCCAACGGCTGTCCAGTTTCAAAAATATAATTTATCAAGAAAACTACTTTTTTAAAAAAAAAACAAAGTATTAAGAAATATAATTTTAGTAGCATTTAGTTGCAATATTAAGGAAAAAGTATGTCATTTGTTATGCCATAAAACTGGGTAATGAAAAACAAAACAGCAAAGTTGCAGAAAAAGTAATAATGTATAATAATATATGGGGAAAAAGTAATAAATAATTATGTGGAGGGGGGGAGTAGAAATTGTAAAGAAACAAACTAACAAAAAACATCAGAAAAATGGACAAAACTGCTGTAATTTTGCAAGAATAAAGTCAGAATATTAAGACAAAAACATTGCAAATGAAGAGTTGTAAAAGTTGCAATAAAGTTCTCGTATTAGGAACAAAAATATTGTCATTTTAGGAGAATGTGGTTGAAATAATTAAATTTTAAGTTGCAATATTGTGAGAAAACAGACACAGCGAAAGAGTTGTAATTTCATGAAAGTAAGTTGGGGAAAAAGTTTGACTATTATGGGAACAAAGATTTCAAATGCCTTAAAAAGCAATTTTACAAAGATTGTTAAGAAAAATGTTGAAAGTCCAATAAAAAAAAAAAAAAAAAAAA
>QODF01000067.1:1061230-1072501 GCA_024372805.1 Oostethus manadensis
CCTTAGCAGCAATAACTGCAATCAAACGTTTGCCATAACTTGCAACAAGTCTTTTACACGCTCTGGAGGAATTTTGGCAGAATTGTTGTCATTCAGCTTTATTTGAGGCTTTTCTAGCATGAAGCGCCTTCTTAAGGTCATGCCACAGCATGTCCATGGGATTCAGGTCAGACTCCAAAGTCTTCATTTGGTTTTTCTTCAGCCATTCAGAGGTGGATTTGCTGGTGTGTTTTGGGTCATTGTCCTGCTGCAGCACCCAAAACGGCTTTAGCTTAAGTTGACCAACAGATGGCCGGCTGTTTTTGCCCAGTCTCTTTCTTATGGTGGAGTCGTGAACTCCGACCTTAATTGAGGTAAGTGAGGCCTGCAGTTCTTTAGATGTTGCCCTGGGATCTTTTGTGACCTCTCGGATGAGTCGTCTCTGCGCTCTTGGGGTAATTTTGGGCTGCCAGCCACTCCTGGGAAGGTTCACCACTGTTCCATGTTTTTGCCATTTGTGGATAATGGCTCTTACTGTGGTAATCAGGCCTGGGGGTGGCTACAGAAATTGAACTCAGGTGTGATAAACCAGTTAAGTCATTTTTTAACAAGGGGGCAATCACTTTTTCACACAGGACCATGTACCTTTTTAGTTTTTTCCCTCCCTTAATAGCGTAAACCTTAATTTAAAAACTGCATTTTGTGTTCAATTATGTTATCTTTGACTAATAGTTAACTATTTTTTATGAACAGAAACATTTAAGTGTGACAAACATGCGAAAAAATAAAGTCAGGAAGGGAGCAAATTGTTTTTCACACCACTGTACATAAAATTATTTAATCATTGAAGTCTCTAGAGTAACCCTCCACCCAAAAATTGTACACGGGATAAATATGTTTTTGTTTATGAGCTTATTTCTGTGAGTGGCAACCAAAGTTGCCAGTGGGTACATATAGCTTGTCGCTAAGTAAAGAATTGCACTATCTGAAGGATTGCTCATAATTTATTTTTTCACGTGTAAAAATGATGTGCAATGGCTCATTTCACAGCTAACTGAAGTCACAGGTATTCAAGGCCTGTGTCAGACATAATGACAGGTATCAATCATAATGTTGTCCTTGCCGTAGATACTCCGTGGTAGTGAAACTGTGGCTGATATGGCAGTTGTGCCGGAGTCAGAAATGCCACATGACACAGACTGTGACCAATCTGATGACGAGGCCACTGGTGAGCACATCCGCCTCCCGCCAGGATTACTGGAAGGTGAAGGCTTTCTGTCTAATTCAGACATGCCTCTGCCAACCTCCCCACAACATGATTTTGGGTGCTCGTTCTCGGTGGGTCAGACAGAGACTAGAAAGATCAGTGGCACAAATGGAAAGGTGGTCAGTCCGATCGTTTGGCCCATGCTCCACAAAACCAAGAAGGGAAATTCAAAAAAATCAAGATTGCAGTCAAAGCACCAGCACAAGCCAACAAAAAATATCAGATTCCTCGCTATGTCCCCAAAGAACATGATCCTGGCTTCACATCAGATGATCCAGTGGATATCTTCCTCACGTTTTATCGCTAGTCCCTCAGAGATGTCACGCTGGAAATGTCCAATCTCTACGCTGAACCAAAAGGGAAAACACTCAACCTGACTGAAGATGAACTTCTGACATTCTATGGTATTCTGTTGACCAGTGGATACAACACAGTCCCAAGGCGGCGTCTTCTCTGGTCAGACGATTATGATGTCAGCAACACCGCTGTAAAAGATGCCATGCGGAGGAGGAACAGGTTTGATGAGATGATGTCTTCTGTTCATTTTGTAGATAACACCTGACCCATTCTTCAAGGTGCGTCCCCTGTTTGGTTGTCTGAAAGACATCCACAAATCCATCCCGATAGCAGAACATGTGGCAGTAGATGAGATGATGAGTATTTTGGAAGGCATGGGTGCAAAACCGTTTATTTGAGGGAAACCCGTTCGTTTTGGGTATAAAATATGGGGCTTAGCATCCTCCTCTGGGTTTGTCCATCAGATGGAGCCATTTGCAGGAAGCCACACATGTCTGATGGGAACTGGACTTGGTCAGGGTCCAAGTGTGGTTCTTGGCCTGGCAGAGAAAGCTGATGTGCCACCTGGAGTCAAGTTTTACCAAGACAACCTCTTCACAACCCTGTCCCTGGTGGATGAGATGCCCCTTAGAGGCTATGGCAGCTGCGGCAAAATCAGCTCCATAGTGTTCCCTTAACAGCACCCCAGACCTTCAAGAAGACCCCCAGAGGAGATGCCGAGTGTCTGGTTGAGGGCGAGAAGGTGATTGTAAGGTGGAATGACAACAGCGTGGTCACTGTGGTGTCAAACATGGAGAGGGAGTTCACCAAAACTGAGGAAAAGAGATGCAACAAACAGAAGCGGAGCATGGACAAGGTCGGACAGCCCAAGTGTATCCAAGACTACAACACACACATGGGAGATGTAGACCTGCATGACCAGTTTGTCGGCTGTTACAGAGTCAACATCCGGTCTAAGAAGTGGTGGTGGCCATGCTTCAGCTGGGCCCTGAACAGTGCCATGGTGAACAGCTGGTGCTATTACAGGTACACATTTATCAATGGCATCGTACGCAAACAAAAACATGGCACATTCATGCATCTATAATTCTTGTTTTGTCATTCATGTAGGTCCTGGAAAAGTGGCGAGAAGGATCTCCTCTCCTTCCAGAGGCTGTTAGCCCAGACCCTCCTCCTGCGCCATGGAACAAAGCCAAGTAGGCAGGGCAGAAGATCTTCAACGGCAGTGGCAATAACTGATGCCACCAGGCTTGACAATCTACAACAGCAGTAGCAGGTACAAGCGATGCCAGACATGTGACGGACGCACATCATTTGCGTGCGATGTGCCACTACATGTGGAGTGCTTCAAGAAGTATCACACTGTGTAGAAAATGCATGGAAGATAATGGAATGTATGGGAAGAAAGTTTTTAGAGGTTATGTTGTTTATGAATAAAGAAACCAGTGTAAATTGTTTGTCGTTTTGAATTTTATACCGTGGAACCAAGGTTTGAACCATGATCATTAGCTCCAGTACCTTCCCGGGGTGATATCCATGTACAGTTTTACATGTTTTTGTGTGATGGTTTACACCCCTCTCCCCTCCACCATTGAGTTATTTATTATGACTACATTATTATTTTATTACGGTATTATTATTTCTATGTTATTATGAGGTGACATTTGACCAAGTGACAAGCTGTGTGACTACTGGCAACAGTTGTTGCTATTTTCTACAAAACAAAGTACAACATGGAAAAAATAAATACAAAATATGATTCAGAAGGAGCCAACTAATGAAATTGTATCCCTTGGAACTTCCAAAAAAACCTGAACAGAAATGGGTTAATATCGTTACTTAATCATTAATTGGTATCATATTACATATGTTGAGATTCTATGGTCCATATAAAACCTCACCTATAGTGCCACATTGGGTAGGGCCAGCTGTGCTTATAGGACAGCATATCTGGAATTAAGCTGAGACGTAACACTACTTGCTAATACAAGCCTAAAAAAGTTCTATATTGTTCCGTGGGAAGCCTGATCTTAAAGAACGCATGCATGATCGCATTTCATGTGGATAACTGTCGTCAAGTTGTGCTTGATGAGAGATTTCAGGAAGAAGCAGGCGATAAAAACTGCTCCAAGAATCCTATACAGTACACCGTGCAATTAACCCGTGGCTTGTTCAACACGTACACAAACTTGCAAATAGTTAATAGTGTGTAGAATTAATATTACCTTGTTTGTACACTTACTCTGCTCTTGTACTTTTGCTGCTGTAAACCTGGAATTTCCCCTTGTGGGACTAATAAAAGGCGTATCTTACGATGCTTCCATATAGTGAATACTTTTACATATAAAGTATATGCTATCATGATGTCAATGTTACAGGATAACAATGTGTACATTTCTACCCATTAGAATGTTCATAGAGTTTCATTTCAAATCATAAACTACCAACTTTAAAATCTTCATACAATATTGAGGTGGATTTAGGGAGGATATTTGACACCTTGTACTGCAGTACTACAATACTGTATTTGCATTCTATGCAAAAGGCCCGTGATGTTCTATTCATGTGGATTGAACGTGACCTGCTGAAAGACAGTTAGTTTGCAAACAAACTCATCTTAAATAAAAAAAATATATATAGTGTGCCACCCGCTGACTGAAGTAGCACTACTACTACTGTGATATTGAATATTATCCTGTTTTTTGGTTTAAAACGCTACTTCTACTTCATAAAAATAAGGACTTTGAAAAAGCATCTTGATGTCATGATGCTGCAAGTTGAAGATAAAATACTGTCGTGCACAGAAGGGTTTAGTCTTCAGTTGAATGGCCCAACATGTGAACAAGTAAAAATGTCCTCCATAGTCAGAGATAGGTCTGTTGTGAGTTTTGTTTCCAATATCCAGTTCTTAGGATCTCTCTGCATAAAAATACAATATAATTCCACGCTGGAGTTTAGTGGCTGAGCTAATGAAGCCCATTGACTATATGGTTGTGCTGCAGCTCCTCCTTGTGGTTGTGCATGGTAGGTGTCACCTCCTCATCCCGCAGTCGTGCATTCTTGCGTATTTCCTCCAAGGAGTAATCTTGCACAAGGCGGCCGTTCTCAAACACGGTCACCAGCAGATCCTGGACAGAGGTCAAAAACACACAAACGATGCCTCCTTCTCCATGAAACACTAACCAAGCGGCACTTAATTGGCGTACTACCTAGCTTTGTGAGCTTGGGTATGAGGAAGTCGGCAAAACAGAATCAAATATAATATTATGATAGTACAGGTGCTGCTCAATACCAAAATATGACCAAAATGTTGACTTACTTCAGTAATTCCATTCAAAAAGTAAAACTTGTATGTTATATACATTCTTTACACACAGATTGATACATTTCAAATGGTTATTTTAACTTTGATGATTACAACTGAAAACTAATGAAAATCCCAAATTCAGTATGTAAGAAAATTGGAATATTGATTCTGATATCAACCAATACCGATACGTGTAACATCACATATCGCCAATCGTGGAATTAACACATATCTGTTGTGAAAAACACAGTGGACCAACGCCAGCAGATGACAAGGCACCCCTAACCATCACTGACTGTGGAAATGTTACACTGGACTTTAAGCCTCTACCTCCAGACTCTGGTGGCTTGACTTCCAAAGGGAATGCAAAGCTGACTTTTATCGGTGAAAATAACTTTGGAGCAACAGTCAAGTCCTTTTTGGTGAGACGATTCTGACGGTCTCTTTTGTTCAAGAGTGGCTAGACACAAGGAATAGGACAGCTGAAAGTCATGTCTTGCATACGTCGGTGTGTGTGGTAGCTTTGAAAGCATTGACTCCAGCTGCAGTCCACTCTTTGTGAATTTTTCAATGATTTGTTTCACAATCCTCTCAAGGGTGCACGTAACTCTATTGCTTGAATACTCTTTTTTTTTTAAACCACATCTTTTCCCTTCATGAGGCTTTTTGTAAATATCCTTGGACACAGAACTCTGAACAGCCATCTTCTTTAGCCATGACCTTTTGTGTCCTGGCCTCCCTGTGCAAGGTGTCAGTGGTCGTTTTTTGGGCAACTGTCAGTGTGAGCAATTTTTCCCATAACTGACTGAGAGCATTTAAAGGACTTTGCAGGTGTTTTGTGTTCATTAGCTGATTAGAATAGGACACTGGGTGTCTTCAATACTAAACCTTTTGAAAATATTTAAATTTTCTGAAATAATTTGGGGTTTTCATTAGCTGTCGGCATCATCAAAAGTAAAAGGAATAAACACCTGAATTTTTATCAGTCTGTGTGCAATGGAATATAATAGATGAGGTCAGTAGAATTACTGAAATACATTAACATTTTCAAGATATTCTATTTTTTTTTAGCAGCACCTGTATATACTAGCAGTAGGTCCCACCTCCTCAGGTTTGCCAGCTCCCCTCTCTATAGTCTCCAGAACTCCATCAGAGTTCCTTCTCAGTGAAAGACGACCCTTCTTTGAGCCCTTCGATGGGTCCGTCACCGGTTGCTTATATACGTCCATCTGGAAGAATGCAGCAAATACTCTTGAGAGAAAACCTTTGTCTGCTTGCACCGGTCACCATTCAATCATACAAACAACCATGTATACCTACTGACAGACTCTCAGCTAGCCTGACATGCTTTAATTACACAGTTAACACTAACACGTATGCTTTGGGAATGTAGGAGGAGTACCCGGATTAGACCCACGCAAGCAACGGGTGAAACTGCAAACTCCAGTTATAACATTAATTGAAACCCAGATCGGCAGACTGAGTGGCAGATGTGCTAACCACTACGCCGCCGTGCTACCCAAGCATAATTTTTGTCAAATGTTAGCCTTGCAAACATATTATTTTGAGTGCTAAAAACACTGAAGTGAAGAATTAGAGCAACTGTTGAGGGCAGAGTTACAACATGCCACAACCGCCCCAAAAACAATACATTCTTGTATTGCACTGTTATTCCAAGGGGAATGTATATGTAATTATTTATTTTATGTAAACATATGCATGACAAACTTATAGTTGTCTGTTGTCAGGAGCATTTTCCAGTTCCAACAATATTTTAACTTTGGTTTAGTTTAAATTTCGCTTGTTGTTGGTACTGCAAACGGAAGTGTGTTTGTTCTATGAAGCACCTGAGAGAGAAGGGTACAGCATCCACCTTTCTCTGCATTTTGGGGTTGTTTCTTGACCTTTTTTTCCCCCATTTATGATGGACTATCTCAGTAATAATTCTTCACAAAATCCCTATTTGAAAGACTTCCGCATGAGAGAAGAGCACACGTATGCGCCATTTACACTCTTTCTTTGCATAACTTTGAGCTACGAATACCCGTGTTTGCTCCCCATTAGTCATCTGTGATGAGAACAACTGACGTGATGTGCAACCCAGCAATAGCTAGAACATACTTGGTTACGCAACAGTGTTCCGTATGCTGCAATATGGCACTTATTGTGTCACTGACTTCCCTCCCGAGTTCAGAGAAGCAACAGGTTGTCGTAATGACGATTATAAATTGCTTGATAGTCGCCATGTTAGTCCTGACTGACTAGTTGCAAAGGTGTGTCAAGGCTCGTTGATTCTGAACCAGTGGAATCACTTTTCATGCGTGGAGCCACTTGTCAAAAAGGACGCAGTAGATGGGAGAGGCTTTATTATTATACAAGCCTAGTCGGTCAAAATGTGTGTTCTGTACGTGTACATGCAGGCCTGCAAATGAAGCTTTTTCCCAAATGCCACAACAAAACTGAACAAGCATTAGCCACATTTATTTATCGTTCTATTTATTTTTTAGTATTTTATTCTGGAACATTCCAACATTGTATGATTGCAATTATATTATTATTACTACATGAAATTATTGTTTACTGTTATATTTTTTTCTGTTTGGGGAAACTACGAGTACATACAAGTGGTGTTATTCCAAACGAATTGTGGTAATGCACGTTTTTTATGGGGTGTTTTTCCTGTACGTCAACGATATCTGATGTGGATGGCTGCAAAACAAGTTTACCTACAGGTACTACATAAATTGTACAAAGCTGTGACACATCACAGTTCTACTCACACCCTTTCCGTTAGCCTCCACATAGCTGCACTTGAAGGCACAACTGAGCGTATCTCTGTTGAGCTTCTGCAGCAAAGAACTGCCGCAACCAAAGAAAAAGTTCTCTGCACTCCAGCCTTCGTCATTCAGCTTCTGAAGAATCTGAAGTAAACAGACACCAAGGCACACACTGAGGTAACGTGTATTTCAAGGAGCATAAGCATAAAATCTTTGCAGTCAGTAGAATACCAGATCTGTGAACCTTGAAAACATTTTATGAGTGCCCAACTCCCCCAACTTGGAAAAAAGTAACAATTACGCAGGCAGGAGAGTGCCCTACTCCTAATTTTTCATTACTGTATCATCACCTGATCCACTGAACCAAGATCAATGCCATCCCCTTGAATTATTCGTAGACAAGAAGGCAGCACCTTGTATCCCACAGAGTTCAGAGAACATCCAAAACACTCCTCCAAAATCTTGATGACCTGGAAGATACGATTCCTTGTTAAAATCATGCTTACGACATCCACAATGCTGATTTCTGGATTTACAAGCTCAACAAGGAGCACAAGTCTTGCGCTGAAGAGCGGAAATTGTAACTGTTTTATTATCTTGTCCATAAAACCATTTAGTGATAATGCTCCACGATAACACTATAAGAAAGCCTTAATGTTTTAAGCCCTGCACCCAGTAATGTTATTGTCTGCCTGGGGAGCTAATTATTGCTGATGTATTGGGTAATGTGAGTGCAAAGGTGACTGTAAAGGTGTTATTTCATGTCTAGAGAGCTCTAATAATGGTACCAATTGTATTTAGAAAATCATGAAAAGGTTTTCTATGCTTCAACTACAAAAATATTAATATTGAATTCTACTTTGCAGAAATTCACTAATCGCAGCAATGCAAGTTGTGTCAGTGTTGTCTGAGTGACTGGCAGGGTAGGAGTACTTGAAAGTACTGTAGTAGTTGCTCTGTTTTTTAAATATATATTTTCCCGACCAAACGCCTCAGTAAGTACTGACTGTCGTGACGAAGGCTCTGCTGCACCTCCACCCTGGGGCTCTGGCATAAAAGAAACCATCGCTTTTGTGCCTTCATTCATATTAGCTTTTTCTAGCTAACTTGCTGCTAGCGCTGTACATCCACTCACTAGTAGCCCCGCCTCCACATACTGGGACAAAGAGGCTGAATGTCTGACAAGAGGGTTCACTCTTTCCTTTCAGACACATGCAGAGTGAACCCTCTTGTCATCCAGCCTGTGCGGTAGAGAGAGACGACTCAGACGAGTAGGCCAGCAAAATCTACTTAAAAAAAAAAGTCGATTATTGGATTTAATCACTTATCGTGACAGGCCTACATGTTACCATTTTTTTTTTTTAAATGAACCGTTATTTAATGTGTTTATAGATTGGTTGTAGATTTAGGCAGCAAACTCCACCTCAATAAGAGTCTCTGCGGGGTCTCCCGAATCAGGGCGGATAACGAGACAGGAGTCCTGGCCACGCTCCATGACTCGCTCCTTCAGCTTGTCTCCCCAGATGTGTTTGCATGCGTTGAAGATGTCATAGCTGTCGCTGACCACAGAGACTGGCCCAGAGGAGAACTCATCCAACACTCGCTCAAACGCTTCCTTCTCCCTACTTTTCCCCCAGGAGATGATAGTACTAAAAAGAGAGAGGAAAGAGCAGAAAGTTGGCATGAGAAGGTGGAATTATTCCAGTACGCAGATGCTAACAGTTTTCAGACCCCCTTCAATTTGTGCACAGTAACTGTTTTGCAGCCTCCCTCACCAGCCGGGCAGTTCCTTTCCCCGTGCCTTCAATTTGCTGTCATATTCTTTGCCTGCTCGGAGGGCAACTGAATTTAATAGCTACAATGCAAGTAACTGATTATCATTACTCACTGGAGGAAAGAAACAAACCCAACGCTAATATGACACCTCCACTATGACTGGGTTTCCTTCTTGCAGCTGTGATGAGCGTGGAGAAAAACAAATGGGGAAGTAAATATTTACTTATCAACACCCATTAAGTGGGTGTCCATACTATGATGAGCTACAAACAATGTGGGGCAACATCCGGCGGCTGTGTTTAGTACCTATGCTCAGCAGCTGGAATGGAAAAACCGGCCATTGGGCATCCGTAGTATCGCTGAGCCATGAGAAGGCCTGCTACTGTGTCAGTGCTGCAGAAATTCACCAGATGAGCCGCTCCACCGAGAGCCGCAGACTGGAAGGAGCAAGAAGAAATAACAGAAATATAAGACGTGTTTTAGGGATAATGGTGGCTGTGGCTCTTCTGTTTGCACCCCATTCTTTTCTCTTGTTCACAGTTCCAGGGAGTCGGAGTTGTGGTGCGTAGTGTAGCACATAGTGAGCCATTTTTAACCAGTCCACGTGATTTGTGGTTATTGCTGAAGTGACACAACAACACCCAAGGATTAAGCTGATTCACACAGACCTAAGTTCAACCCCGAAAACCACATTGGACACGGTGCTACCTGCCTTAAAGACAGCAATACAGCTCAGGAGGGTGGAGGACAGGATAGCTTTAGACCAGCGGTGTCCAAAGTGAGGCCCGGGAACCATTTGTGGCCCACTGCTGTTTTTTTATAGCCCTGCAGCAATCTAAAAATGTAATTTATCCAAAATATAAAAATAAACATTGAAAAACAAACATCAGCAGTAATTTTACAAGAATATAATCAAAATATCAAGACAAAAAAGTCTTATTTTGAAGAGAATAACAATTGCATAATATCAGCATGTATTTAGTACCATAAAGTTGAAATGATAAAAGAGAGAACTTTTTAAAAGTGATAATATGAAAAACAAAACAACAAACAAAAACATTACGTTACGAGAAATAAGTCCAAATATTATGTGAATAAAGTCAGAATTCTGAGAAGAAAATTGACAAGAATGTGGAAATTATTGAAAAATTTACAAAACAGCAAAAATGAAAAAAACAAAAACACGGCTGCTTGTTTTACGAGTCCAAATAATATGCGAAAAAATAATGCATGCAAAGAAATATTCATTGCAAGTCATAATATGATGACCATTTTTGAAAAACTAGGTTGGGGAAAAAGTTACGCAAATAGAGTTGGAATATTAAGAAAATAAACTGGACAAAGATTAAAAAAATTTGGAAAATTTATAAAAACATCAAAAATGGGGAAAAATTAGCAATGAGTTTCTTAGTAATAATAGTTTTTTTCACCTACATCACAAAACTGAGATGATGTTTTCTTTAAAATATACATAACTTGCTTTACAAAATATCAATTTGGCCCCTTCATCCTTCATTTTTCAGTATGTGGCCCTCACTGGAAAAAGTTTAGGCACCCCTGTCCTAAGAGTGTTAGTAGTACGTGGATGCAAACAGAGAGTGCTTCACTGCTCTCCAGTTTGTGGACTTACGCTGGTTTCAGTTTTGAGAACAATCTGAACAGTACAGATAGCAGGGATGTTTTTGCCGATATTGTCCAACTCTCAATTTTCAATATCAGCCGACACAGAAATTTGTAACATCACATATCTCCTGTCGTCGAATTAACACATCTTTGTTGTGCTTTTTTCTCTATTTTGACTCTCTTTCAGTGCCTACTGTCCCTATTGGTCGCACTAGTAGTGCAGTAGCACACTGTATTTGTTTGCA
>QODF01000067.1:1073542-1100812 GCA_024372805.1 Oostethus manadensis
GCTCTTGGGGTAATTTTGGGCGGCCGGCCACTCCTGGGAAGGTTCACCACTGTTCCATGTTTTTGCCATTTGTGGATAATGGCTCTCACTGTGGTAATTAGGCCTGGGGGTGGCTACAGAAATTGAACTCAGGTGTGATAAACCAGTTAAGTCATTTTTTAACAAGGGGGCAATCACTTTTTCACACAGGACCATGTACCTTTTTAGTTTTTTCCCTCCCTTAATAGCGTAAACCTTAATTTAAAAACTGCATTTTGTCTTCAATTATGTTATCTTTGACTAATAGTTAACTATTTTTTTATGAGTTGAAACATTTAAGTGTGACAAACATGCAAAAAAATAAAAAGTCAGGAAGGGGGCAAATTGTTTTTCACACCACTGTAGATATTAAAGTGCATTTAAAGCCTACATTTTAGTCACGTGTACAATTGGGTGGAACGACTGGAATGTGACCTGTGTCCTTGGGATGCCGTTGCTACAAAGCGCAGATGTGCAAGGAGATGTCCCTACCCTCCATCAAATAGTGTCTTTATTGTGAACATCTTTTTCTTACTAAACAGTTGACTACTGAAAGACTTGCTGACCTCCTGTGAGGAGACGCCTCTGTAGCCAAAGTCATGAAGCTTCAGGTCCAGACCTTCAAGGCTCCCCGAGGTCGCCTTTAGGTGCTTGGCCAGGATCTTCTTAAACTCTCTGGATACTGTAGATACTGTGATGGGATACCACATCTGAACCAACATGGTCTAGAGGCAACATGAACAGTGTGTGGTCAAGAACAGAACAGTTGTGGGACAAATGAAAGCAAACAAAGATGCAAAACGAGGGATATGCAAGTGTTAACGGGTGCAAACACAATCGATGCTAATTTGATGTTAATAAAAGTGCGTAGGGAGTCATTCTTTTATATTTATTTCTTTAACAGACAATTGTGTCAATATGCCAGAATTAACCATTCAAATAAAAATCTTAGTTCCTCGTCCCAATCCCATTTATTAAAAGTAGATATTCAGTTAAAGGAAACACTGTTCACACTGCAGGTCAATTCCGATTTCTTTGCTCATATGCGGGTAGACATCGGATAAGTATGCAATGCGACTGCAGTACAAACGGTCAGGTCGCATACACCCAACATACACGTCATGGGAAGGCGTGTGTTGCCATGCTTAGCGAGACTTTAAAGCGCCTCAACGATGTAAGCAGAAGTTCTTCTCATCTGGAAATGATTTTCACAAGGCGTTAGTGTCTTGCCACTCCACCCACGCGCACCTTGGAACCGACAAGTTGTCTACAAACTTCCATACCAAAATCATCTGCACGGAATCATTTGATTGAAAAAATATTGACTCCTGCCGCACACAATCCATTAAAAGTGCCACAAACGCGACAAGGAGAGCGTTCTAGTAATGTGCGCACTGATACTAAACTGTCGCCGATACCAGCTCTTCGTGATCTAAAGTCGATTCTGAAATCAAAATAGTGATACTTTTCATACTTCGGGTATGTGATTTTGTACTTTGTTTTTCCTGATGTCTACCCCACTACCTCAATATACTTTTAGCGTTTAATATGAATCAATCCATGACTATGATGTCTTGTGTTCCTTATGCTAGGATTTGAAATACTGTACACTACGTTTCAAAACGTAAACACATTAAGTAAATTTGCACACCGAATTGAATTGGTATCGCTGATACTGGCTTGAATTTTATCCAGTACTGAATCAAAAATGAAATCAATAGTATCGCACGGCACTGGAGCAAACACCGCAGCGGTCTTTCCTTAAACACGCAGCAATGAGTGATGTCGTGCTTCCGTGCATGCACATGCAGGCGCTTTGCGTTCACATAACAAGTCACATTTGTTTGGTATCGGGAAGGACTACATAAAAAAAATCTGATTTGAAACAAAAAAATCCCAATTGGGAATCATACACGGCAGTGTGAACGTAGCACAAGACACGATAACAACAGCAGCATAAGCAGTCAGTCTGTTCGTTCTAAGCCATTTCTTTAACTGGATCTTGAATGCGTGACAAAATAACAAAATAACACGGTGAGCCACTGCTTCCGCTGCGGATCAAGTTTGTGATCAACATTCGTTGTTCCAAACCGTCATTTACCTCAATGTAGTTAGTGAGCCAGTAGAAAATTGGGTCTGTGTTTTCCACGGTGAAGAGGACGTTGCCTCTGGGTATGATCTTGCCCTCAGGGACGGCTTTTATCCGGACGGGAAGTCGGCCATCGTGCTTCTGACACAAGAGGTAGCAGCTCATTTAACATGCACCCTCCCCAAATTAGAAAAAATGTTTGAATTGCATTTTTGCGTAGATAGAGCAACAAAAAACTGTAAAAGTATATAATTTGATAAGAACAAATATGATACAGCAGGTCAAGCTTTTAGGCTCTATTAGTTCCCCCAATTAGGCAACAATAATACCTCAAGAACTTTTCTCCAGCCCTCCTCATCAAACACCACCTGTTTGAAGTGTAACTGGTAAAATATCTTTGCTTCCTGAATCTTCTCCTCGGTGATCACTTGGCCTGTGGAGAAGCAAACCAATCACTGGAAGCCGCGTCACATAAGAACGCGTCGATACCCACATCCAGTCTTCGCTGTTCATGTCAATCTAAGACAACGGATGCAAATTTACCTGTCAGATACTTCTTCAGCAGATACTGGAGACCAAAAAACACCACTTCTTTGAACTGGGAGCCTTTCTTATGACGACACTCAAAGTAGGAGTAGATTTTGCTGACGTCGGGAGGGTACTGTTTGTAGTGCGTGATCTGAGCAACAAGCAAGCACGCCACGGTGAGCCACAGTCTCAACAAAATGTTGCAATTGACTTGCACATTGCGTTCATCCATTACTTTGTAACCATATTACACACCCGCCAACCTTGAAGAAAGTCTAGGAGTACTTCCCCCACTTGTATTTGGAGTTTGAATCAAATAATATCAAACGTACAGAGTTTGGCGTTTTGTCGGAAAGTGCTCACGAGACCAAAACACGTTCATTGAGTTTTGTTTGCCGTGCAAAATAAGAGTAAACAGCACATTTCCTGTGTTCCCGGTGTTAGATGTGTGCTTGAAGGTTGACATATTTAATGTGCACTCAGTTCTCCATCGTTAATCGCGGTTAATTGGTTCCAAACACAGTTGCGATAAAAGAATTTCTGTAAAGTGTTAAACGATACTTTCATGCTCGGAGTGTAGAAAACCTGTTTAAGACCTTATGAATGTGTTTGTAACCATTGTAAGAGCCATTTAGACAAGAAATAACGCTTGTTTTACCTAACATAGATGACATAATTAAAAAAAACATTACATAGACTCACATCTTAGCATTGACGGCTACTCTCTCATCAATGTGACATTGCAGACGGCTAGGGGGCATTGTAGTAGAATACTACTGCAAGAGCGTGGTGAACGTTCACACAGGAGCTACTGTCAGCCACAATACGTGTCAGTCACAGGCACTCCCCACACTGCTAACACTCAGAATCTCTTCGGTAGATAGCTGACGTTACACACGTCCCTTCCCAGGCCCTGCCTCTTACACAACATCACAGATATTACAGCACACATAACATCTTCTAAATGCTTTATGTTTGTGTTTTTGTTTAATTTGTTTATGATGGAAAATGCTAAATTGGGCCTGGAATACATATAATTTGCCCATATCTATACTTATATATATATATATATATATATCATTATTATTATTATGTTTTTTTGACTAAACCACAAGAGTGATCGTTTTTTAAATGAAAAGAAGTTCACCTCCCAATCCGTGTAGAAGTGGTACGTTGTTGGGCTCTTATTTTGTCCTCCTTTTAAAACCCTTTCTTGAGTTTAGAAAAAATACATTTGAGGTTAACTAGTTACCTCGTTAGCATGCTATGTTTAAAGCCTGCGCAATAGCAGTGTGGTGTGAACAAAGAGTAATAGGAGTTTAAAGGTGACTTACTATTCATTTTAAAAGATACTTAGAAAGTCATGAACCAATTAACTGCGATAAAGGAGGGAAGACAGTAGTAACAATGTAATATGCATTAATAACTACCACTATCTGGTAATGTTATTGTGTTTCGTTGACAATATTTCGGTCACTTTGCTGTGCATCCATGGCAGAGTCTGGTTGCCAAAGGGTTCTCCGTGTGACGCCCTAAGCAGGACGTCGGCGGTTCTGAAACCTCCATAGGGATATTTAGCAATTTCATTTAGTTCCTGCAGTTTAAAATTGTTTATTGGCAGATGGCAGCATTATGACAAAAAAGTTTTATTGAGTAAATACTTGCATTTTTTAAACTGCTTTTTAAAAACATTTTTGGTGTCATGAGCAGTTTAGGACAAATGTAAGAATAATATCTACTGTAACTTCTTTGATACTCAAGTTAGGGAAGTGAGAGTTGGGTCTCAATACCCAACTCTCACATCACCGATACCCGGTTACTTTGGCCACCATTTTAGCTCACCTTTAGCTAGCTGATACGAATGGCAATAATGCATCAGGTAACTGAACTAATCGATTTTACGATCTGACTAACACAATTGTCCCAAAAAGTCAAAGAACAAGTAGGCCTTTCCATTGAATCCATAACACGGTTGTAGCCCAGAACGCGCCCGTCCACTGAATCAAAACGCACCTCAGCCTAACGTCATGGCGAAGGCCAGCCAAGCAACTCCTTTTACTCACCTTGTAGGAATCCGTTGCTAGCAAGAAATTAAAGTCGGGAGCTGCCATTTTGTTAATGAATGAACGTGAAGTGTCACTTAAAAGTGTAGCCCCCCCCCCCGAGCACATCATAGACCGCTAGCCGCTCAAAGAACGTGGAACGGCAGTCTTTTCAGTGCGAGGCTTCCTCCAGCGGGAGCGAGCTCTTTCGTCCAAGAGCCGGGGAAGACCGCGAACCAACCGCCATAACCGCCGTCATCATCATCAGCGGCGGCGGCGGCGGCAGTCGGTTTGAGTGGGCAAGGGGGGGGGGTTTCCGTTAGCGTGACCACGCCCACTCGTGACGTCATGGTGCGTTCAAGATCACCGTTTTTTTTAATTTGTTTTTGTTTTTTTTAAGTGTCTGTAAATAAATAGAATATGCTTTGTTGGCCAACTATGCTTACGAACAAGTAGTTTGGCTTGGTTAAAATAGCTCTTGAGAACACTTGAGAAATAAAAAATTAAAAAGATGTGCCAAAGTGACAATTATGACTTTTTACAACTCAAGTAAGAATTTTGTAATAAAAATAAATTTTTTAAATTGAAAGAGAAACGGGATTTACGCTCAAAAAGTTGTTTTTTTTTAGTGGTAATCCTTATTGTGAGGATGGGGAAGCGTAGAGCTGTGTCCCACCCATCAGACGCTCAGCATCTCTGGGAATTATTGGGCGGTGGGCTGGCTCGGACGCTCTGCTTCTGCATGACGACCGCATGATCTGTCTGAATCCCTCTTTGATTGACAGTGAAAGTTTTTCATTGCGTTGTTTTGACCTGATCCTAAAGCTGGTCTAGTCTTGTCATCCGCCTGCTGTCTTGACCAGTTACTGAGTGGTCTGGGGTTCTGATAACGTTAATTGTGATCTGATAACGTTAAATATAAATACCCAAAATAAAGAGAAACGCGTTTGCGAGATAAGACAATTACAGCATCACTTTACCTAAAAGAAGCGATCCAAACAACACAAGTCGCCGGGAGATGCTCGCCGCAAGGCATGCTGGGTAGCTTGTGGTACTTTTTCGCCGTGCTCGACACATTTTTGCTCGATTGCAGAATAGGCTGAGGAGGTCGTCAGAGGAGTAAACGAGGAGGAGTTCACATACTCCTGATACTTCATGTTTAGTTTTTGTTCATAGTCCATATTGTTGAATGGGCTACCCAGCATGCCTTGCGGGCATTTGGACAAGTTTTAGGTTACGTATAGCGCCTAATTGTCATTTATCACCAACCGAGAAGTAGTTGGCTCACGTAACGCTGTAACTTGCTGTGGATGTGTTGCGTTTTAGTTTTGTTGCACCGTGAGCAAGTTTGTCCACCCTTGCCTTAGGGGGTCTGTAGGAAAGTGTTAAAAGTTAAAATATATTATTTAACAGTATATATTTTTTGTTTGTTTTGGTTATTCCTGTAGCATATTGAAATTCTATCTGAATAATATCTTAGCATACATCGTCTTACATTGGATTGGCTTTAGCGTATTTAGTGTACAAAATGTCCATTAAGATACCTGGTAAAAACAAATAAAAAATATATATAGAAAGCTTTTTAGAGCTCAGGCGATATAGACATAATGACACCCATGAATCAGCCAATGAATGAAAACAATGACAACCTCGGCTTTAATAGCAAAAACTCATTCATGCGCCATGCTGTGTACCACGTGTCAAATGTAGTGGCGCATAAACACCACTAGAGGGAGACAAAAGCACAAAAATGATGTCAGACAAGGAAAGGCAGGACTGTACAAGAAATAAAAATCAATTAGTGTATGAAATTTTACACCAATGTTTTTAGTGTTTTCAGTGTCCGTTGATCCATTAGTGACTGCTTTGCTGGGGTTTGTGTTAATACGGGTTTCTCACTATCAGGATAACAAGAAAAAGAAGAGAAAATTGCACATGTTGTTTGCACCTACTTAGCTCCATTTATTTGCTTCTTTTTTAAACTGCAAAACATTTTGAATGTTGCCTTTTAGGCAGTGGAAAAGCTCTGATACTTTGAAAGTCTGATCACCTTCTGTTGAGCTTGGATAGCTAACCATCCACCTCGACAGTCCCGTTCAGCATCTATCTATCTATCTGTACATCCACTGCAGGCAAACGCATGACATAATTCCACTGCGGCAGTATTACGTGGGTGATAAACAACAACTGAGCGCGAAACATGGCATTCAACAAATTCCCAAATGCCCGCAAGGCATGCTGGGTAGTCCGGCTGCAACAACAACATGATGTACGAACAAAAAAAATTGGATGTCAAGAGCATGTTAACTCCTTCTTGTTTACTTCTCTGACGATTTTGCAACAAACACGGCAAAGGGGAAGAGTACCACACGCTACCCGGCATGTGTGCGGCGGGAATGTCTGGGTGGCGTTTTTATGCAAGCTACAGATACTACAGTGTTGCTGTTAAACGGCTTCAAAAGAGATATTTGGAAATGCCCTGTGGGCCGGATCAAGACACCCGGGCCGCTGACTCAGACCGTAGCCCGGAGTTTTACTTAACCAACGCGGGTTCAAGAGGCGCCCCTGGGAATTTTGCCCTAGAGTCGTTACAGACTCTCCAATCCTCTGTTTGAATAATAAGAAATGTCCCGCGCGGAGGCGTTGCAGTCCTCGCCTCGTCTTGAAGGAGCGGGGTTGTGCTTGTCACGGCCGTCCTTCCATAGAGAGGAAAAGCCAACTTTTGTCGCTGGAGAACAGCAAGTCGCATGCATTACGCGCAATTTTATGATCTGCTGAACGAAGGAGTGAATTTGGCCGTCCAGATGGAGGCGTTTACATCCGGACTTTTGTGCTCCATACACAGTTTACGGTTTATAAACAAATAAAGAACTGGGACTGGGCCGTGTCGACATATTCAAGCGGAGGCGGGGCATAGTGAGGAACACGACCATGACACCGCCCATGTGCATGCCAGTGCTTGTGCCGGGTCGGGGAAATGAGAAGAACATCCTGCCAATTTGTCACCAGATGCAAAAAAACATGCTAAGTGTTTCTTTACTGCCAGACCAGATTAATAAGCACTCGACTCCTATCATGTTGTACCTCATCAGTCCACCAGCAGAATGCCCCCTTCTCTCGCTTTAACCGCTAATTGGCGGCGATCAGGCCGGTGACGGGCTGACGCGTAGTGGCGGCTTGACAAATGCAATCATCCGGACAGCCCGGGTTGAAGTGGCTGGTGCTTGGCAGCTGCCCCAGCTCCTCAGCTGGGGCCCCAATGCTGCGGGCCCCTCGGGGTCAGCCAGCCCCTGGCCATGACTGACCGGACCGGTCTGGACTGATAGGGGCTGGGTGGCCGGGTGGCGCTTTGGCGGGGGAGCAGGATAAGGTCCGGGAGGTCAAGGCGGGATTTAGGGAGGCAAATGGGTGACGGGAAGGGAAGAAGATGCAAAGCAGCGAATGACGACAAAAACGTTTAGGAGAGCACGATCTGGAGCCTCTCATCATACCAAACCACGCCCCGTCCTAGACCCCACACAGTCCCACCACTGTCCTCCAGGCCTCCTCTACGGATCAGGTCAGCGCACCAACGCAGCACAACGCGCTTTGCCTCCCGAGAATTGGCTGAGCACACAAACGCTTACGTGTGGCTTGCAGTCCATTGGATAATTGCACGCTGCATTTCATGCAGTGATATGCTGCGGGCTAGCGGGGGCAAGCGGAAGGCAGCGGAAGAATGGGCGAGGGAAAATATTTTGGCGCGGCGCAATTTTTGCCGCCTGTTCTTACCCACGCAAAATCTGTCGCATTTGTCTGGATTGTCGGCTCCGACAGATCCATTTCAATTGCAAATGACGTTATGTTATTGTTGACAAGTCTTGGTTTTCGTTGGGAAGTTCACGGGTCGGAGCGGCAGCTGAACATCATGCCTGGTGGCGCTCTTCGGGGCTTGTGTGTGCGTGCGCTTGGGAGTCCGGAGTCCGTGATCATGGCGTGTCACCTCCACTTAGGAGCCCGCGCTGCCAGCTTTGTCTTCCCCTCCGCAGAGACCTTGACTGTTGTCATGTTGTTTCACATTAAAAGGGCGGCGGCGTGTCATACACTAAGAGGGAGCAGCACTGGCCTTGAGGTACGCTACGCACGCTCAAGTGGAGCACTTGCTGTTAAAGAGCCTGCGCCGCCGTAATTGCATACCCCCCACCAAACAGAAAGACTCCCCTCCTGCACCCCCCACCGTCCCACAGAACTGTTGGCGAGATGCTGTGAAAGGTTTGTAGCTGCTCTATTTATTCAGAGAAGGCGGCGCCGGGGAGAGGGGGCATTTGAAAGCAGTCACTGTACATATTGACGGTGGTCCTGCTTTCTGGTGCCATTGCTATTGATTGATGGATTAGGGGGATATTCTGCGTTTGTGTACTTGTGGCTTCTGTTGGTATGGATTCCCTCCCCGGCCCACGTCCGCGTGTCGCCCGTAAACACGGCCCACATGCTCGCCCTCGCGGTTCGCACGCGCACGCCTGCCCTTCGGAGCGGTCAGGTATCGCGTCCTCGCATCGCAAGCGTCAACTACGTATGTTTGAGTGAACAACAATCCTGGGACCAATGCATGATTGGACGAGTATTGCGCGCACGGAAATAGTCGGATTCCGCTAACAGCTTTAGCTCCAATTCCCGAACACTCCCGAGGGCGGGCCAAAAGGGGGTGCCACGGACTCACCGGTAGGAGCTGTTTGCCATTGTGACTTTGGATTTTGGTCTTAGTCTATTGGCTCAGTGCCTTTTCAGTAGCGCTGCTTCTCCTTCACACCCAGAGGAGCCAGTTGAGTGGTGCGGTTTTCTGGGCACGCCCACGCCGGAGGGATCATGTCTCACAGCTGACCTGGGAACGCCTCGGGGTCCTCCCGGTGGAGCTGGAAGAGGTGGCCGGAGACCGGGGGCTGCTGGCTCCGCGACCCATTCCCGGTTAAGCGGAAGAAAATGGAATGGAATGGGAGTCCGCCTCTGCAAGACCTTCTTGACACACTCACACAGCACAACTACAGTTATTGTCCAAAGTTTTAAAACGCCACAAATATTAATTTTCACCATGTCTGCTGTTGTTACGAGGGCAGTTTGCGTACACTCGCAATGTTCAGAGGAGTGATTAGATGGCGATTAACTCATTCAATACCAAAGACCTATTTATAGATTTTCGTACAAAAAGAGGCCCGACAGTGCATGTCACTTTTACGGCAAATTCGAGCCACACAAACGGCCACCAGGTGGCAGACGTGCATCGGATAAGAGCTTGTCAGAGATCCTGTGCATGTAAAAACACACGCGACAGGAAGGAGGAAGTGGAAGAGCGTGAACGTAGAGTGCCGAAGGTTACGCTACGCGTTGTAGGCAAATATTAGCACACGCAGACGTGCAACAGAAAGTGTTGCGTAAGTAAACAAATTGTTGTTTTCATGTAAAATGTGTTGTTTATGTTGTGGTGTAGTTGTTTGTGTATTTTGTTTGTCACAAAAGCAAAACAAATGAGTCAAAGTTGTGTTTGAAATCCGTCTGTTTTACAAAAAGCGGGTTTTCTCCCTCTTTTAGTCAGGAACTCATATTTTCCGGAAACTTGCCTATGTTCTACTGCTCACTGCTGAAAAAAGGAAAAAGGGACAAAGCGAGCAAACTACTTTTTTTCTGTTCTTTCGGTAGGTCCCATGTTTATTATAAAGCAAAATTCTGTTTGTCTTGAAAATGAAACAAAAAACTTTTCCACTGCATTTCAGCCCTGCCACAAAATGTCAAGATGATAGAATGTTAGTCATTCTCCGGTTAACTACAGACTGGTATTCTGCAAAAAATACAGGTCCCGGACTCCTGAAGATCGGGGTAAAACCGTCTTCTCTTTCTGAGTGTTTGGGACACGCTAGGGATTACTGTGAGATAACTCAAACCTGCAATAAAAGCCTGTTGTTTCCAGTTTGGTGCTTGTGTGTCCCATTGCAGCGTTGAATGCGTCTTCTGAATGTCTTGTGTTTTAGTTCAGTTAGCCACGTTTATGCTACGTGATGTGCATATTTTTGGACCACTGATATTTTGCATTCAACCACAAAATAGCCCAATTTATTGAAAAACCACGATAGCGGGAAAATTCCCAGCACAAAGTGGCAGGGGATTACTGTAGGTGGACGTTCCGTTCCATCCATCCATCCATCCGTTTTCTATCCTCATTGGGGTCACAGGGATGCTGGAGCCTATCCCAGCTGATTTTGGGCAAGAGGCGGGGTACACCCTGGACTGGTCGCCAGCCAATCGCAGGGCAGACAAACAAACATTCACACTCTAATGGACAATTTAGAGCGGCCAATGAAGCTAACATGCATGTTTTTGGAATGTGGGAGGAAAGCGGAGTACCCGGAGAAAACCCACACACGCACGGGGAGAACATGCAAACTCCACACAGAGATGCCCGACGGAGATTCCAACCCGGAACCTCCTGACTGTGAGACGTTCCGTTCCTACTTCAACAAAAAAAGTTTGGTCAAGCAGACCGGTTACTAGCTTGTCGTTGACGTTCTTCTGCGATTTTGGATCTGCGTGTCTCTTCGAAATGTCTCCACGCTTATTCATCTCATTTGAAATAAAAATACATCCACAGCACCAAACTTCCTCTACTCCCTCCTCACCCATGACTGCACACCTATGTGTGGATCCAACTCCACCATAACGTTTGGACGTTCATGCATGTGCAATCACAATAAAGTTCAATCTCATCTAATGATGATGGATGGAGTTTATATGCAAGTTTCACTATTGTGTCTCACAGCTACCGTGGTGTGTTCAAGGACCGCCGAACAATGCCTCCAAAACATCAGTGAAGCGGAACGACGTGAACTCGTCCAAGTTTGCAAATTACATTCGCCATCCGACAATTGCCGTCTTAATGAAATTCACTTGAAATGCGGTTCTGGCGGTACCAGGGTCTCCTCTTTGTTTCGTTGCATTTCTTCCCCATCAACTATATGCACGCTGAGTTCCATTCAGACTGTTTTAATTGTGTGAACAAGACGAGAGGTTTGCCATTGATGAGTGAAGAAGCCGAGGACATTTCCCATCGGAGTCTGGCCGGGTCAAAAGGATTAGCCGTGGTACCGGACATCCCCAAATCAACTGATCCTCCCAAACAATGACACAATGCTTCATGCTGCTAGCCGCACAGTTGAGAACATGGCTCACTGCTTTGCAGCAGCAGAGCATCTTAATTTAATTGTGTGCAATTAGCTGAGCAAAGGGGGACGCTTTTGAATGGACGGTGTTGTGAATGGCTGGACCCGCCAGCAGCGTCGGGAGCATTCGACACTCGTGACGGTCGCATGAGCGTGCCGCGTAGTCCGAGGCGGGCGAGGATGAAAACGTGGAGTGCGACACCGCAGCGGAGATGCAATTCAGCTACGAAGGACGCAGCCGGTGAAGACGACCCGCCAACAAAATGTCGTCAGGACATTCGGCTGTGATCCTGCCTGGGAAAGACTCCTGGCTGACGTTGTACAAGTGAGGAACAATAAAAGCTTGTTATAGCGAGGGAGCGATAACCACATTGCAACATTATGAGGGACACCTGCAACCCTTTCTAAAGGGTCTGTCTAAAACCCAATCCGGCAGGCGGGGCTGCAGCACATCATCCGCCTTCTCACAACGGGCCACCAAAATCTTGTCTCTTTTAATGCACAGCATAGGACGTTCATACAAAAAAAATCACCAGATTCGGGCAGACAATCGGCGGCGGGGCTGCAGCAGATCATCCACCTTCTCACATTTGACCTCCAAAATCTTGTCTCTTTTTATGCACAGCATAGGACATTCATACAAAAAAAATCCCCAGGTTCGAGCAGACAATCGGCGGCGGGGCTGCAGCAGATCATCCACCTTCTCACAACAGGCCACCAAAATCTTGTCTCTTTTAATGCACAGCATAGGACATTCATACAAAAAAAAATCACCAGATTCGAGCAGACAATCGGCGGCGGGGCTGCAGCACATCATCCACCTTCTCACAACAGGCCACCAAAATCTTGTCTCTTTTAACGCACAGTAGAGGACACTTGCCCCCCCCTCTCTGGGAACAGGTCCGCAAAGCTTTTTGCCTCTTTTAATGCATGCACGTTCTAGCCAAGCTAATTATTATTACCATGATCACTAATACCAGATAGTTTGAGGAACCAATATTGAGTAGAAATGGGCAAAGAAAAGGGTATTTTTTTAACCCTTGGCAAGAGCAAAGTTATTTGGGTCGCTGTGACAAGTACGTCGCCTCTGGGAGGAGAGAGAAGTTACTGGCACACTGCGGATATTATTTTAACTGTCATTTATACACCTTGTGGCCCAACTAACGAGTGTTTTTAAATGCGAGCCGTCTCTTATTTTTGCTTTGAACTGCTGGCTAAAACTTTGGCTAGGAGCTGCTGGGTACCGACATAGCTGATGAGCGCTATCTGTGGTGCTAGCTAATGCTATGCCGTTGACACTAGCATTGTAACGATTGTAGTTACATTGTAGACATCTAATTTATCTTATTTAGTATGGGTTGTGCAAAACTATGGCAGGAACAACATCAAATTAAAAGCACTAAAAAAATACAGAACCACCATCCAACTGGAGTTTGATTTTCAGATGATTTGGTTACCACAAATATGCACATTTGCTCTCAATAAGGTCATGAAATCTTACCTTTATGCATTCCCACACAGTATCAGCATTTGGGAGCGCATGTGAGGTGGAAAAGGCTAAAAATACAGTATAGTAGCAGTAGTAGTACACTAGCACTCCATCTGTGCAGCATGGGAGAATGAAGAAGTTGTGTTCAAGGACTGTCAAACAGTGGGACCAATTGCTGCTTGCATTAAACATTCAAAAACGGGGGGATTTCTAACTGTAGATTATTTTTGAATAAAATAAAAGCCCCTTTTTCAATACTGATATCCCTTTACAGAAAATATGCTGTAGATATTGTTGTTGCCCAGCCAATCATTTACCACAAAGATGTTTACATCCCCACTTATTGTAGATAAAAACATATTTTTACTTGAGAATAAATGAGATTATTTTGAGTTAACTATGGACAAAAAATGCGATTAATCCCAATCAAATATTTGAATTGATTGACAGCCCTAATAGAATAATAATATGGCACGTGTGCGTAGGTGTATTATATTCATATTATGTTTATTACAGATTATAATTTATAACTGGTTTTAGTGTTACGAAAATTGGGTGGGTGTAAATGAGCTTCTTTTAGAGCCCAATTATTTTCTGTTTATATGTTCTTTATGTGTATATGTATATGCATACGTGCATATAAAATATATTTATATATATTATTTCTTTCTTGTGTTTACTGTGCAGTGTGCACAGTAATGGACAATATCTGATATTTCATTTTCTTGGCCTCAAAATAAAGTTATCAGTCAGTCCAAGCAAAATGATGGCAGAATCTCAAGGCATTCAAGGTTCTGGTGTAATAACAATACTAACTGATTCATTTATATGGCGCTCTTCTACGCCCAAATCCCATTATTCACTTACACCTGACTGCTAATCTATAGTACGATGGAGGGAAACATGCCTGCCAATTTGCAGCAACGACCTCTCCGATCCGAACGCCCCCAACCATTCATTGACATTAACACCCCCGTGTGGGCTGCGGTGTAAGGTCCCTGCAATGTCTTGCCCGAGGACCGGGATGGGCCAAGCTGGGTCCGACCCACCAACCACCGGGTTTCTGGACAACCTGCCACCCACTAACAAGAGGCTGAATGAATTAGTTCATCTGTGTGTACAGCAGCTTCTTCATTGTCCCATTTCAACGACACACCAGGGAGTCCTCCGTGTTGAAGGTGTAAGGAATTTGCTTCAAGTCAGCAACCTTATTTTCTTGCTCACACACACAAACAAATGTATGTGGATGGTCCGACATGACGTTCTTAAACCCTCCGTCTCGCCGTCTTTCAACCGCTTGTCATTTAAAGCGCTTACGGAGCAGAGGAGTGAAGTGTCTTCTCATTAATAAAACATCCAAAGACTCCTGGAGGCTTATTGTGCAAAGGGGGCCGGGACCTAAGGAGGGGACGCTTGGGATAGACAAGACCTTTAGGCTTGTTTTTAGCATTTAAATACACACATTCACTCAATGGCAAATCGTCTTTCATTCAGTATGACCACTAGCCCACCCAACACTACACGTCATTTGGACGTTGTTTTTTGGGGCTAAATCTGGTCGCTCCTTCATTGCCTTGATTTAGCCCAGAAAAAGACTTTGAAAATTTGGCTGAGTTTGGTCTGCCTGATTTGGTCCAAATATAGCCCAAAATAGGCACTTTTCAAGCAAATTTAGACAGACGACTTTATGGGTATGCCTTTTTTCCTTCCACTTTTCAACCAAATCTAAATGTTTCAACGTACGATAATGATGTCTTTCAACTCATTTTTGCAGCTTTCTCAATTGTCGTCAATACAGGACCCAACTTTGTCAACTTTAATAAATTATTTTTGTCGTCAATACAAATACAAATACGTTTTTTTTCTGGTCGGTCTGTCATTACCGTGATTTAGCCCAGAAAAAGACTTTGAAAATTGGGCTGATATTAATCCAACTGTTTTGGTTCTCATAGCCACAAAATAGACACTTAGACACAATAGGCTTTGGGCTAGTGGGCTAGTGGAATGAAACATGATTTGTATGACCACTAGCCCACCCAACACTCTAGACGTCATTTGGGTGAAGTTTTTTGGCTAAATTTGCCTTGATTAAACCCAGAAAAAGACTTTGAAATTTGGGCTAAGTTTGGTCTGACTGATTTGGTCCAAGTATAGTCCAAAAATAGACACTTTTCAAGCAAATTTACATAGGAAAAGGAATGACTATATGGGTGTGCCTTTTTAACTTTCAATTTTCAACGAAATCTAAACGTTGTTGCAACATATGGTAATTAAGTCTTTTCAACTCATTTTTGGTGCTGTGTCAATCGATAATGAAGGTCATCAATACGGGATGCAACTTTGTCAACTTTAAGAAATGATATTTGTCGCCAGAAAAATTTTAAATTGGGCTGAGTTTAGTTAGCCTGGTGTAAAATAGACTAAACTTAGACAAGAAAGGGGAAAAGGAGACGTCTTTTTACCTTTCACTTTTCAACCAAATCTAAACGTTGTTTCAACGAATGGTAATGATGTCGTTTCAACTCATTTTTGCTGCTTTCTCAATTGATCATGGGGGTCATCAGTAGTGAACTTTGCCAACTTTAAAAAATGATTTTTGTTGTAAATTAAAATGTGACAATAGACGTAATTTGGCTGTTGTCTTTTCTGGTCGGTTCATCATTGCTTTGATTTAGCCCAGAATAAGACATTAAATATTAGGCTGAGTTTAGTCCGGACTGATTTAGTCCAAATACAGTCCAAAAACAGACGCTTTTTAACCAAATTTAGACAGGACAAGAACCACTTTATGGGTATGCCTTTTTACCTTTCACTTTTCAACCAAATCTAAACGTTGTTTCAAGATATGGTGATGACATCTTTTTGATCAATCAATTCAATTGCCTTGATTTACCTCCAATAAGACCTTGAAAATTAGGCTGAGTTTAGTCCAGACTGATTTGTTCCAGACACAGTCCAAAAATAGACGCTTTTCAACCAAATTTAGACGGGAAAAGGACGACTTTATGGGCATGCCTTTTTACCTTTCACTTTTCAACCAAATCTAAACGTTGTTTTAACGTATGGTGATGACGTCTTTTCGATCGATCAACTCAATTGCCTTGATTTAACCCAGAATAAGACATTAAATATTAGGCTGAGTTTAGTCCGGACTGATTTAGTCCAGATGCAGTCCAAAAATAGACGCTTTTCAACCAAATTTAGACGGGAAAAGGACGACTTTATGGGTATGCCTTTTTACCTTTCACTTTTTAACCAAATCTAAACGTTGTTTCAACGTATGGAGATGACGTTTTTCGATCGATCAACTCAATTGCCTTGATTTAGCCCAGAATAATACTTTGAAAATTAGGCTGAGTTTAGTCCAGATACAGTCCAAAAATAGACGCTTTTCAACCAAATTTAGACGGGAAAAGGACGACTTTATGGGCATGCCTTTTTACCTTTCACTTTTCAACCACATCTAAGCGTTGTTTCAACGTATGGTAATGACGTCTTTTCGATCGATCACACGGGGGTCATCAACGCGGGACGCAACTTTAAGAAATGTTTGTCACCAATACAAACGATACAATAAACATCACCTGGATTGGAAGTTTGTTTATTGATCAAAAAGTGATTAGAAGCTTAGGAACGTGTTGATTGATTGAAAAAGTGTTTTGTGTGTCATCCAAATGGCAGACGCGTTGCGAGTCTTTGTGTAGTCATGTGTAGCGACACAAGTGCCCCCTCCCCGCCCCTCCCCCTGCCAAACAATGAGGGCTTTGCAGACTTGAATTGGAATTTCATGCGGGCTAAAGTGAAAGTGATGTAAGCTAACATTTGGTGGACTTAATTGCTCCCTTTCTCAACCCCCACTTATTGTTGACGCTAATCTCTCGTTTGCAATCAATTCAATCTCTTTCTCTCCCTCTCTTCCTGTCTCCAACGGGCTCCTTTTGTGCTCCTTAAATTGCTCCAATCCCTGGAGATCCCGGAGATCCCTCACAGAGATGCCCTCACGTCGTCGGCGGCTGAGGAGCGCGCACCGACGCGTGAGCGCGCACCGGCGAGAGGGCGGGTGGCGGGCATGCCCACGCGCTGGTGATGCCCAGGCGGCCGGTGTCTCGCGCGGGCGCCGCCGAGACGCTGCGGCGCGAGTGAAAAGGACAACCGGCGGCCGGCGTGTTGTTTGCTGCTCCTTTGCGCGCATCACGCAGCCGGCGGGCTCTGGCCTCCCGCACACCGACGCTGCTTGAGTGCGTGACAGCATCCTGCAAAGCAACTCATTATTTGACTGAAAAATGATTTTTTATATTTGGAATACTTGCATACCTGGCAATGTAAACATGCAAATGTTTATAATGAGTGTTTTGTATTGTGTTGGATTCAAATATTCCGTATAGTAATCCTTAATACTTACAGCCCATCCATTTTCTATGCCGCTATGCGGGTATGCTGGAGCCTAATATTATAACAACGTTATACAATATTATTATACATATTACTTCCCAGTATTCTTTCCAAATATGTATTATTTTCCTCCGCTGTAATGTTTTCCTTTTTTTTTTAAATCACCAACCCAAACCCCTTTCTGCCACTGAAAAAAAAAATACATATATGTATATCCCAATGGTAATTCACAAATATGAGATAATTTCCCAAAAAAATCAAAATTATGTGTTAAAAAGTCATTATTTTGAAATAAAAAGTCAAACTTAGCAGATAAAGTCATAATTAAAAAGTTAAGTACATGAAAAAGTCTTAATTATGAGATGAAACGTTGAAATTATGAGCTAAAATGTCGTAGTTATGAGAAAAATGTTTAAATTTGGGACTGGAAAGTCATAATTATTAAATAGGAAAGTCATTTATTAGGTACAAAATTAAAAGTACAAGACCCTAATGAGGATAAGCGGTATAGAAAATGAATGAATGAAGATAAAAAGTCAAATTTAGCAGATAAAAATCCTTAATTATGGCATAAGAAAGTCATAATTATGAGATAAAAGCCAAGTTTACAGGATAAAAAGTCATAATTACTACATAGAAGTGTCATTTATTAAATAAAACATTGAAGTTAAAAGATAAAAACTCAAATTTATGAGATAAAGTCATGACTATGAGATAGCAAAGTCATATTTATGAGATAAAAAGTTGAAATCATGAGATCAAAAGTCGTAATTATCACATTAGAAAGTCAAAACTATGGCATAAGAAACTCATAATTAAGAGATAAAAAATTGAAAGTGTAAAACAAAATGTCATAATTATGAGAAGTCATGAGACAAAAAAATCTAAATCATGAGAAGAGAACGTCAAAATTATGAGATAAAAAATGTTAATTATGAGAAGAAAAATTCACAATTATGGGACAACACATCATAATTTTGAGATAAAAAGTTGAAACCATGAGATTTGATTTTGAAACATCCTAATGATGAGCTTAAAAGTGGAAATGATGAGAAACTGCGCATGGGCCACGTGTGCACCTCAACATTCCCGACTTTTTGACTGTTTTATCTCTTTATGACTTTGCGGGGGGATATGATTTGATCATTCTGCGGCGGGAAACGGGCCTCGGCACGGCGTTGCGGCGCACGAATCCGTGACCTTTCAACAGGTGTGGGGCGGCACAGGCGCCGACACGATTAACGGCGGCGTTAACAGACGGGGCGCCATTGGGGAGCACGCGTGGGCCAGACCGTGTGCAGAGATAATATTGTTCCAGGAGGCGTGCCCAGAATACCTTGTCGTCTATTAACTTGGAGGCCCAGATGAGGGGCTGCGGCCCGAGTGCTCCATTATCTCGAGCGGAGATGATGACGATGATGAGGCTCCCCGCCTTCCCTCAGCATCTCCAGAGGCCGTTTAGCCGCTTAATGTAATTCCCTTTCAAGGGTCTGCGTGTTATTTGCCATCATTTGCGACATTACGCCCGAGTGGAGTGTAAATGCGCCATTAGCCAGCGCGTGTCTGTCAATACTTGCCCAGGACAGCTCGGAAATCATACAAATACAGAACGACGGGGACGGGAAATAAATACATGACAATGTTAGTTTGAGAATTATTTATAGATTTTTTTTAGGGGGGAGCTCATTGTCTTCACAAACTGAAACCAAAATCTAAGAAAGACAAGTTTTATTTTCAAACGTGTGGGCGTGGATCAGACATTCATCATGATAAGTTATAACGCGGAGAGCATCTTAAATAACATTTCTTCTCCGTTATGTACATTTCCGTCCCAGCGTCCGCCCCGCTCGCCTCAGGACGTCTCGGCTCTGCCGGCGGCCGACGAGAAGCCGCTGTCGTGCAGCTTGCGGATGTGCTTCTTCAGGTCGAAGTTGCGGCAGAAGCCCTTCCCGCAGGTGGCGCAGGTGAAGGGCTTCTTGTCGTTGTGCGTGTGCATGTGGAAGGTCAGGTTGTAGATCTGGTGGAAGGCCTTGTTGCAGATGGAGCACTTGTACTGCTTCTCGCCGCTGTGGGTCAGCTTGTGGTTCTTGTAGTTGCCTGACGAGAAACGAGGGGGCGGTGTGAGTTGACCCGTCGGGTTACTTCTTAGATGAGGTCCTAAGGACTGGCGGGCCACGTGGGGTGATTTATACAATAGCCGGTCATCAAACAGGGAGACATAGTGTCACCAAAACCTCAAAAATTCAAAATACCAGTCCGTCGCATTTAACAAAAAAAGATTCCAAATTTGAAAATGAACATTCCAGAATTTGGAATGTACCGCCCTCCCAACGCACCAAATGGATGCCAACCCAAGAAGAAGCGGCCTTCCCATCGGCCACCTCCCGGCATCCTCTTCCTCCTAAAGATGGCCGATCACGGCGTCCTTTTGCTCAGTGTGCTGAAAAGCTCCCATCCGTTGTTAAAAACGCTACAAAAACTCATACAAGCCCCTCCGGGAGGAATTCCTTTCCTGTGTTGAGGTTCCACGGTACTTGCTCACGGTGCAACGGAACGAAACAAAAAACACGTCCACAGCAAGTAAACACAAACAGTACACCTACTAACCAACAGCTAAGCGCTAAACATAGCATGTAACTTCAAACTCTTAGTTCCAAATGCCCGCAAGACATGCTGGGCAACGACAACAAAACATTGGATATCAAGATTGCGTTAACGCCTACTTGTTTACTTTCCTCACCGCTTCCTCACCCCATGTTGCCATCAAGCAAACACGCGACTAACACTTATTTATAGATGAAATGTCAAAATTATGAGGTAAAAAAAAATCAGAATTATGAGATGAGAAAGACATGATTATGAAAGTCGGAATTAAGAGATAAAAACAAATATTACTAAAGGTCATAATTATAAGATAGGAAAGTCATACTTATGATATAAAAAGTGTAAACTACGAGTTAAAAAGTCTTAGTTATAGACAGAAAGTGAAAAGTATGAGATTTAAAAAAAATCATAATTATGAGATGAGAAAGTCGTATTTATTAGATAAAAAGTAATAATTGAGAGAGAAAAAGACAAATTCTCGAGATAAAAAACTTTTCCAAATTTCCAAATGCCAGCAAGGCATGCTGGGCAACATCAATAAAACGTTGGCATTTAAGATTACGTTAACTTTGACTTTTTATTTTGGATTGGAAAGCCATATTTATGATATAAAAAATGAAAAATAAAAAATAAAGTCTTAATTATAAATGAAAAGTCGAAATTACAAGATATTAAAAACAATCATAATTCTGAGATGAGAAAGTCATAATTATGACATACAAAGTCGAAATTATGAAATCGAAAAAAATTCATAAGGTCATCATTATAGGAAAGTCATAATCATAAGATAAGAAATAATAATTGAGAGCGAAAAGGACAAACTCTCGAGACAAAAACACAACATGTAACGTAAAACTTTTCCAAATTTCCAAATGCCCGCAAGGCATGCTGGGCATTCAAAATAAAACGTTGGCTACTCAGCCTACGTTAACTTCTACTTGTTTATTTTAGATTGGAAAGCCATAATTAGGGTATAAAAAATGGAAAGTACAGGATAAAAAGTCTTAATCATAAATGAAAAATCTAAATTACAAGATTTAAAAATAATAATAATTCTGAGATGAGAAAGTCATAATTATGACATACAATGTCGAAATTATGAAATAGAAAAAAATTCATGAGGTCATAATTTTAAGATAGGAAAGTCATAGTTATTGAGAGAGAAAAATACAAACTCTTGAGACAAAAACATAAAACGTAACGGAAAACTGTTATTTCCAAACGCCCGAAAGGCATGCTGGGCAGCGACAATAAAACGCTGGTTATCAAGATTATGTTGACTCCTACTTGTTTATTTTTCAGACCACCTCCTCAACTCAAACGTGCGACAAACAGGGCATAATGTTGGGAGAAAGAAGAGCAAGGGCCACCCAGCATGCCTTGCGGCAGGAATGTATGGGTTTTGCTTTTTGGCGTGGCTACACTTTCCATGTTAAAAGTTTGAAAAAACGGAATTTGGAAAGGCCCCGTGCATGGGCCGGATTAAGACCTGCAGTTTTGCCTCTTCAAGTCCTGAAGGATAGATTCGTTTATTATTCCGGGCTCAGTAACTGCCACGAGTGTGTGTGGCCTCTGATGTGCTTCTATAATTATAAAATCATCATAATAAGCGCGTGAGTTATAGAAAAAGTCCGCGTTTTCTTGCGTTTTCTCCCCCCCGCCCCTCGCCGAGGGCAGCGTTCATTGTGCCCCTAGACGACACTCATCGGGGATTTGTGTGTTGAAGTCAACAAGTTGTCAAACTTTGTCTGAATCAAACGAAGAGCGTAAAAAAAAAACTTGCGCGGGGTCTGGCAGCTGACCCACAGCAAATCGTGTTGAGGGAGAGGAAGGAGTGTAAAGTGACATGTCCTAATTCCGCTCAATTATTTCTCCTTTTCCTTCCCCTCTCACTGCGAACCGAGCAGCCGCCTTTCCACACGCCTCACCAAAACATATACTTTTTGTTTATTATATATGAAGTCTGCTTTTTTCAGGCATGACCTGGATGGCATCAACTTCTAGGCAAAAGAATTCAAAGACAAATGACCAAAAATAAACATTTGCCTGAAATGTTACATAATCATTATCATTTTTCACATTTTTAATTCCTGATTTATCATTTAATACCATTTTATATCATTATGATACAATTTTTCTACCATTTTATATCATTTCCCCCCCCAAAATTGTTATACATTTTTTCCAAACTGGTCATAATATATATAATTATTACATAATTGTTACATTTTCCCCACATTATTCATTGATGCTATATCTTGTCATGTCAGTTTCTTTGAAATCTTTATTATTATAAATTTTTCATACCACTTTATATCATTTCCCCCCAAAATTGTTATATATTTTTCCCAAAAATGATCATAATACATATAGTTCTTACATAACTGTCACATTTTTAATTTACTTTTTCATTGATCTTGTCATATCATTGTTACATCATGAATACAATTTTCCCCAAAATGTTTATTATTATGCAACTTTGATGCCGTTTGATATCATTTGGACCCAAAATATGTTTTCCAAAATGATCATAATGTATGTAATTATTACATACCTGCTACTTTTTCTCTTTTTTCCCATTGATGCTATTTGACAGTTGCATAATGTCATGATACATTTCCGCAAAATTATTATTATTATAATAAACTTTTACACCATTTCATATCACTTCTACATCAAATTGTTTTCAAAATGATCATAAATAGGCACATATACATTTTTTCCATGGCTGCTATTGCTTATTGCATTGTTATATGACGTAATACAATTTAGCCTTTTCAAAGTGATCATAATATATATATAATTGTTACATACTATTTCCCGCAATTTTTCATCGGTGCCTTATTATTTGTAGATCAAGCAAAAATAATGTTTGTTGTAAAACTAAATTTTTGTATCATTTGTATGACTTATGTTATGGAATTGCTTTGCCACGTGACGGTCCATTTCCCCCCCTAAATGTTCATTTATGTTCCATAATTTTCATATAACTTCCCCAAAATGCTCATTTACGTGATAAATTCCAAAGAATTTTCCTCTTAATGTTCATTTATGTTACAAAAGAGTTACTTTACGTTTCCAGAATGTTCATTTATGACAGTTGAGCAATTTTGGAGGCCAAATGTTGCATAAAAACCAAAAAATCCTCCTTACCTTTCTGGTGAAATCCTTTCCCGCAAAACTCACAGACGAAAGGTTTGTAGCCCGCGTGGATGCGGACGTGCGTGTTGAGGGTCGAGCTCCGGTTGAAGGCTTTCCCGCACTGGTTGCACTTGTGAGGCTTCTCCTGCAACGCACGGCGCGCCCCTGTTCAGCGCGCAGCGGCGGGAATGGGTGCGTGCGTGTTTACCTGCGTGTGGATGATCTTGTGTCTGCACAAGGTGCTGGCCTGCCGGAAGCCCTTCCCGCACACTTTGCACACGAACGGCCGCGCTCCGGTGTGCACCGGCATGTGTCGGGTCAGATTGTAGTGAGCGTTAAAAACCTGGACGGTTGCAGAACATTCCGATTAAAGTCCAAGACAGCAAGACCTCGTTTGCATGTTGAATTGATTGTGTGTTTTGAATCAGGCCTGCACGTGTGCCGCATGAGAAATGTGTACATATAAAAATATGGACACACAAAAAAAGAGACGCATGCGTAAAATTTCGGATTTTACCTTCCCGCAGACTTCACATGTGAAGTTTTTGGGTTTTCCTTCCGCGCTGCTGCAAAGTTTGTTGTGCGTCTTGAAGGCGTTCTTCTCGGCCTGACTGTCCTTCACTAGCTGGTCCAGCTGCCCGGGAAGATGCTCCTTGTGCGGGTACTGAGGCGTGGGCACCTTGTCGCCCCCCAGGCCGCCCATGGGCACCTTGCCGTTGTCCAGGAGAAAAAGTCTGTGCTGGGCGGAGATGGACGCCTGGGTCTGCGGGCTGGACAACCAGTGTCCCGCCAGCAGGTCCGACGGGGGGAAGGCGGGGTCCAGGTAGTTGAGATAGTAGAAAGAACCGCCGGGCACGGCCAGAGCCTGGTGGATCACCTGCGGTTTCACCAGCCGGCTCCCAGGCGCCAAGGCGGGCTGCTTCGGGCCGGAGTCCGCTTTGGCGCACACGCAGCAGTTCGCCTTGCACGGCGCGCTCCCCCTGAGACTGGACCTCCACAGCTCCGAGTAGTTCATCAGGGCCTTGGCCTGGAGGTCGTAGCCGAAGGGCTGCAGCGGGATCATGCAGGGGATCGGAGAGCAGAACCCGAGCAGCTTCTTTCCCTCCGACCGCTCCTCCGCGCCGCCCTCCGAGCCCTTGGACATGATCCGGTCTATGGAGAAGGCGAGGGTCTTGGGGGCCGCGGAGGGTCCGGTTCTACCGCAGGGCATCACCGTCTCCAGAGCTCCGGAACGTGACATGTGTTTGTTTTCGCAGCCCCCCCCCAAAAAAAGCCCAAAAGACGTCAAGGCTTGAGCTCCTTCCAGTTGACTTTTCAGGCTCTTGTGGTCCCAGCAGGACGGACGGGAGGACTCACCAGTTTAATAAGAACCTCGCCGCCTCTCTCACGCATTTGCATGGAAAAGGCCGGCGCGCTGCAACAATGGCATCCCGGGTGGAGGATTAATGCTCAATTAATGGCCACTAAGCAGGGCCAGGACCAGAACCGGGACCGAGACTAAATGTTGCAAAGGTCTTGCGGAGAGAGCTTCAAGTCGGAAGGACTTTGCATCTTTAATGCGTCACATGGGTGTGGACCAAAAGCTGTGCGTGTCATGTTGGCGTGAGCACCGCCCCTGCTCACACTGGATCTCATCAGAACCGTCTAGAAATATGTCATCACGTCGCCCTTCTTCCTCCTTTGCATCCCCTTCCTCCTCCTTTCTTCTCGGGACATTCCAGGACCTCCACCTGCCCAAGAACCCCCGCCCCTTCCCCCAAAGAAGCCCACCCAAACCCTCCCTTCCCGTTTAGCCCCCAAAGCGCCGCGCGAATAGCGGACGATTAAAGCTGGACGGGCCGGGAAGAAAAGACTTGGCAAGGAGCTTGAAAAGAACCCGCCGACAAAGAGGAGCTCCTTTCTTGCGTTTGAAGGCCATTTGAGACCCCGAGGAGCACAATTAGAGCACATGATGAGGATATTCTATATTTCATTTTCCTTGTACTTTATTATTATTACATATGTATGTCAATACTGTAACTTTTATATGGAATGCACATCCAGCCATACATTTCCTATCCTCATAGGGGAGGATGCTGGAGCCTATCCCGGCGGACACCGCCGACCCGCCAATCGCAACACGCGTATTTATAAATAGTCATTTTTTGCTTAATATAAATTATAGTAACATTTTTTATTTGCTATTTTTTTGTCATTTGCAACAACTTTTTACACATTATTTATTTATTTTATATTATATATTCGATGGTAACATTTCTTACACAATGAATTGAGTACTTTATATTATTGACAGGCCGCACGGTGGATGAGTGGGTAGCACGTTGGCCTCACAGTCAGGAGGTTCAGGGTTCGAATCTCCGTTGGGCGTCTCTGTGTGGAGTTTGCATGTTCTCCCCGTGCGTGTGGGTTTTCTCCGGGTACTCCGCTTTCCTCCCACATTCCAAAAACATGCATGTTAGCTTCATTGGCCGCTCTAAATTGTCCATTAGAGTGGGAATGTTTGTCTATATGTGCCCTGCGATTGACTGGCGACCAGTCCGGGGTGTACCCCGCCTCCTGCCCAAAGCCTGCTGGGATAGGCTCCAGCATCCCCGCCACCCTAATGAGGATAAGCGGCATAGAAAATGAATATTATTGTCATTATTATGTTCCAGCCATCCATTTTCCATCGGGGGTCGGCCGGAGCCTATCCCAGCTGACTTCGGGCGGGAGGCGGGGTGCGCCCTGACTGCGCGGCCAACGCGCTGACCTCTCAGCCACCGTGCGGCCCCATTATTATGTTATATATTATCATTTATTATGTTATATTAAATATTGCCACTTTTGTACCTTTCTTCACATAATATATTTATTCACTGTCGCTTTCAAACTTCATGTAATGAACTCTTTTTATATGTTCATTTGACCTTCATTATGTACTATATTCATTCTAAGATATCCTTTTCTGCAGTATATATTTAATTTACACATGTATTTTATAGTAACTTTTATGTATTTATTTTATTGTCCGTTTTTTGAAACTTTTTCTTTTACGTGATTTAAACTTCAGGAACTTTGTCATGTAGCGTTTCGCCGACCGGCCGCTGTGTGCTCCGGCAGAATTGCATATTTCTCATTAAAGTGAAAATATGGGGAAAGGACAGGAGGAGTTCCGGGAAAAAGGGCAGGGTACGGTGAAAATGGGAAGGTTGACAGGGTTTGGGGCTTTTCAGACAAATACTCAACACGTCCCAGTCCAAATACGCTGCATACAATAAATAAGTCGTCATCTGTCCAACCCTCGCGCGTCGACATTTCCGAAGATTTCCGAGCGGCGAGGGAAGGCGACGATTGACCGTACAGACTTAATGCCGTACTTAACACAGCATGCCGCTGTCCTCCTACACCCCCCCCCCCATTCTCTTAATAACCTTAAAATCAGTCCCGACCGGGTTTTGTTTTAAGCTGCAGCTCAGCACGGAAGACTGAATGGCTGTTGTCTCCGCGCTGCTCATATGCAAATGGCTGCAAAATGCTCTAATTTGAGTTGATTCAGGCCCACAATAAACATTGATCCTCTTGCTTTAACCCGGGCCCTCTATTCAGCTCCGACAGCAATTAGCTCAAGCATTGATTTAAGGGGACTCTCGCGTCCTGCCTGCAGGCATGCAAGTAACATGCATTGTGTGTTATTAAACACACACTCACACACACAGAAAATGGCAAATAAATGCGTTATTTCCATCTCTTGACCCCACCCTACACTAGACGTCGTTTGGATGTTGTTGGTTTTTTTTTGGG
>QODF01000067.1:1104072-1149336 GCA_024372805.1 Oostethus manadensis
AGCAGGATTGGTATCTGCTACTTTGTGCAAGGAGGAACAGGATGAGCACTACCAGAGCCCTACAAATTGGCCACCAGCAGGTCATTGGTGTGAATGTTTCTGACCAAACATTTAGAAACAGGCTCCATGAGGGTGGCCTGAGGGCCTGACGTTCTGTAGTGGGCCTTGTTCTCACTGCTGAGCAGCGTAGAGCTCCATTGGCATTTACCATAGACCACCAGAACTGACAACTATGCCACTGGCGCCCTGTGCTCTTCATCGATGAGAGCAAGTTCAACCTGAGTACATGCGACAGACATGAAAGGGTCTGTAGATGGCGTGGAGAACGTTATGCTGCCTTCAACATCATTCAGCATGACTGGTTTGGTGGTGGGTCAGTGATGGTCTGGGGAGGCATATCCCTTGAAGGACGCACAGACCTCTACAGGTTAGTTGTGGCACACCGGACTGCTGTTTGGTATCGTGATGAAATCCTTGGACCCATTGTCAGAACCTATGCTGGTGCATTGAAACTTGGGTTCCTCCTGGTCCACGACAATGCCTGACATCATGTGGCTTGAGTATGCAGGCACTTCCTGGAGGACGAAAGAATTGATACCGTTGACTGGCCCTCACATTCACCTGACCTGAACCCAATAGAACACCTTTGGGACATTATGTTTAGGTCCATCCGGCGCCACCAGGTTGCTCCTCAGAACTCATTGATGTCCTGGTCCAGATCTGGGAGGAGATCCCCCAGGACACCATCCGTCATCTCATTAGGAGCATGCCACGACGTTGTCAGACATGCGTACAAGCACGTGTAATAAATTTGTTTTATTGCGATTAATCACACTTTGTCCGTAGTTAATAATCTCATAATTAATCGCATTTAAACGCGGCTACATTAGGTATTTTAGTTGCCATATATATATATATACACACATTATTTGCAAATATAAATCTAAAACAAATTTTTTTCTATAATAAGTAGGGATGTAAATCTCTTTGTGGTAAACAATTCAATATGTGACATAACACAATAATGAAATCACATTTTATATAAAAGGTATCAATATTGGAAATATGGGCTTTTCTTTTATTCAGAAATAATGTACAGTCAGAAATCATGTTTTGCATGTCTCATGCGAGCAGCGATTTCTCCCACTGTATGACGGTCCTTGAATGCACCTTCTTTGTTCTCACATGCCGCACGACTACTAAGCTGTATTTTTACCCTTTCTCCTCATATTTGCTCCCAAATGCTAATACTATGTGGGAATGCATGAAGGTAGGATCTAAAGACATTATTAAATGCTAGTGTGAATATTTGTGACACACGACCTCTCTTTAAATCCAAAAGTAAAATTTGATGTTGTTTCTGTCATAGTTTTGCACAATCCATACTAAATAAGATAAATCCGATTGCTCTAATGTATGTACGGTGGCTATAATGCTTGCATCAATGTCATAGCAATAGCTAGAGCCTCAAATAGTGTGGCGGTAACTGGAAGCTCCTGGCCTAAATTTTAGCTAGCAATTGAAAGCAAAACGAGAGACGGCTCGCATCTAAAAACGTTAGTTGGGACACTTTATGCCAAGGTACCACTGTATAAACGACAACACCTGCCGTGCGGCAGTCACTTCCCTCTTCTCCCAGAGGTGATGTACTTCGTGACAACTCAAGTCACAGCCACACAAATACTGTTGGTTTTTAGAGAGAGCCATCTGCCAGGGCCTTGGAGCTAATCTTGCCATCTAAATGACCCTTTTCTTTGCCCGTTTCGGCTGTATTCGGCAGTATTTGCGCCTCTTGTGCCGTCGATTCCTCAAACTACGGTGTGGGCCGAGGGTCAAACGGGACGTGCACACATCTCGCGTCAAAACAATTTGTGCCGTTAAAGGACACTTTTGTTAATGCAACATTAACAGGTAAATTTCACGGCCCTAACATATACAGTACTTTTAAGTATATTGTACTATATATATGTGTATATTGCACCGTATATACGTATATGGTATGAGAGAAAATGTTTACTCGTGCTCTTAAGTGCCGCCGCTTAAACATCGAGCTGAGAACGATAATGTGTGTGGCCCACACATCTCGTCACAGGAAATCACAGACAGTTGTCCTCGCACTTTGCAGCCACGGTGACAACTTTCACTGACGTTAAACCTGAGGAGACGAGATGTGAAAAGCGTGAGCGGGAAGAGAATTTACTCACAAGAAGGCGCCTGTCGATGCTGCCAGTCATCCAGGTCGTTGCATTCCCAGGGCTTTGAATCAAACGCGCCGTTCGCGTCGTCTTTGTCATCCGAGCGGGCTTTGCCGGTTCATGCTCGACGACCCGATAGGGCGCCCCTCGTCAGCGCCACCCTCCTTTGGCGTGTTTTGAGGACAGATAGATGTTGGATGCAATCGTTTTCATACTAAACCGGGCCTTGAATGAATGAACCAGCTACTGAAATCTTATACGTAGACAATGATTGACGAGCAAAAACCGGCGATGTGACATCTTTCGCTTGGCGAACTGTAGCTGGCAACATGACATAGTCGGTAGTCAGATGCCATCTGTAGCTTGTACAAAAAAGCCACCCAAACAACACAACACGTCAACACGCACACTACCTACCGACTGCACCGTGTGGGCATACAAACACGCACTACCCATGCCAAAAACCATCCATATACCCTTGCTGCAAGTTATGCTGGGTAGCTTGTGATACTCTTTTTGCCGTGTTGGTTCGATTGCGAAATATGTCAAGGAGGTTGTCGGAGAGGTAAACAACGAAGATGTTTGGTTGTTTGTAGTTCATATTGTGGCAGCCGGACTACCCGGCATGCCTTGCGGACATCTGGACGAGTGTTTATTTCTTCTACAACTGAGCTACTGTACCAAGCAATTTCCCTTGTGGATAAGTCTGTCTAAGTCTAAGTTTTAACAGGCTGGGATCAGTATCAGCGATCCCAGCCTGAATTTCATGTAGTACCGGATCAAAAACAAAATCAGTTGTGTCACACATCACTGGTGTTCTTGCCATTGGGTTTTCGTTTCGATGTAGGTAAACAAAGAAGGCGAATCGGGTCGTTCCCCGTCTTTTGTTTATCTGATTCCCGTTTTTTCCAGATGCAACCAAATGGCGTCAAAGTAAACCAACTCCTTACTGGCACAAACCAAATCAACCCAAACGGTGACCTCACTCAAAATGCATGTGTGCATGTGGAACACACAATTGCACATGCTAAATGAGTATTAAAATAGTCTTTTAGTCACACATGTGCAAAACAATCTGATTTTACACCCAATTCTAACCCGCAAGGTATGCTGGGAAGCTCACAGGAAGTTACCCGGCATTACTTGAGGGCATCAAAGGCCACTGACGACGACAAAAAAACAAAAAAACATGGTGGCATTGCTGAGGCAGAGATGCAGAGTGAAATGAACATTTGACCAAATTCAACGCCGGCATTGCCAAGAAAGCCCGTGACTTAAGGAAGCAGGGAAAAATTCTAATTGATCTAATTTCTATTAGTTATGTTTATTAAATTCATTTTTTTAATTGCGTCATATACACTTCCTTATCAAAGTCACCTTTACATGTAACTTCTCTTTCTTCAATTTCCTCAAGACTGGATCAACCATGTGATGTTCCTGAACGCAACTTGTCTGAATCAAACAAACCCCACACACCCTCCGACCCATCCGGTGTAAAGCGCTTTCATGACAAGTTCAGTGGTTGCTTGTGTTGGAAACTTGGCTGCCGAGAGCCATTTTGTTGAATCTTTATGACCATGACGCACTTTCTTTCCTTCCTGCATGAGTCAATGACGTCTGTTGCGATGCTAATCAATCATAACCGGCGTATGCGTGTGCCCGGCAGCCTCTGGCTTTGCGCTGAGTCAGGCGTAGATAAGAAAGTTTAGGTGGTATTTGGGTAGCCTACAGAGAAACCCTCACATAAAACCAGGGAAAAATAAATATCAAACAAAAAACAAAAAGATAGAATTGTAATGTCAAGTACTTGGCAGGAATCATGTAAACTTTGCAAGAGTACTGGTGCAATAATAATACAGTTTGTCAGCACAGCAGGACGGTGATAGTAATCTGCCACTAACACTGCTCTCCTGTTGGGAGATGATGCCGAAGATTTTGGAGGTCTGCTGCGAGAAGGTGGATGATNTTCTACGAGTGTCCTATGCTGTGCATTAAAAGAGACAAGATTTTGAAAGGTCTGGTGCAAGAAGGTGGATGATCTTCCCGCAATAGAGCCTCCCCTTGTCTGTCCTAATCTGTTTATTCTATGAGTGTCCTATGCTGTGCATTAAAAGAGACAAGATTTTGAAAGGTCTGATGCAAGAAGGTGGATGATCTCCTGCAGTAGAACCTCCACTTGTAAAGAATAAAGAATCAATCAGTCCAAATGTTGTACAAAAACAGACGCTCTTCAACCAGATGGAGACAGGAAACGGACGTCCTCCTGGGGACTTCGTTTCGCCTTTCAACCAGATCCAGGTCCGGTTAGGCTAAGAACTCGTTAGATCTGACGGGAAAAAAGAAGCGGATCCCACACGGATTGTGGATGATGAAAAAAACCGCACACTTTTCCTTTTGAACAGTGTAATGTATTCCTCTTTTTACGTCGATCCGCGTATTTAACGGCGCACAAACTCAAACAGGAAGTCAACACCACCGTGAGGACAGAAAGGTCCATAACAAGGACAGCAAAAAAGGCAGTTTGGAGGAGAAAGGTGCACGTGAAAGAGCACGAGGTGCGGCAGCAGGTGAGGGCGGATTAACCTTTGACATCCGTCTAATGACAGTGATAACGTTGATCCCCTTATGGGCCCGGACCGGACAAACGCTCCCAATCTGCTGCGATGTCCTGCGGGAATATTGTGGGAGATTGCTGGGAAGTATATAAGCTACTCTTTCCACGGGAAAGATCTCAAATTAATCAGCGGCCTTGTCGTCGTCTCTCATAAGAAGGTTTTGCTGCGTCGCGGCGTAAGAGGCTTTGGGCTTTTATGAAAAGGATCTGACATCTACCCGCCCTCCCGAACGCTCGGCGGGTTTGACACTTGTGGCCCACACGCACACACGCCTCCGCATCGTTCACGTCGGAGGATAAAACACGGCCAATTTATCCCGGCCGCACGCGGGCTCTTTCCATTTGCGTGCCGCGTCCGGCCGATGATGTCAATTTGCGGCAGCGCCTTGTTTGCGCATCCACGGTGCGGCGGCCGGCTGGAGATCCGGCTGTTGTCACCGAGTTATCATTTCCCATTTCCCCGCATGATTGGACCCTGAACGGGAAAGCGGCTCAGCTTGCGCAGACCAGAAATCGGAGAGCTCATTAACCCGCCCGCGTGTCGTCCCTCGCACACAATTGCCCAATCACGCCTGGAAATTGGTGGGAATATTAGAGTAATGGTATTCCACATGGAATGGGAACCGTTGCGGGACGCCTGCTGACATGACATTAAGATACTTTGCGTGAACGGCACGGACCACCTGCTTCACACACCAGTACGCCGGTCCCTCGTTTATCGCTGTTAATTGTTTCCAGACCCGACTGTGAGGAATGAATTTCCGCAACGTGGGGTTTGGTGTTAATAAATGGAGTATTTTCCTAGCCAGCATGATTTTCCAATCACGGTTTTTAACATTACTAGAGCCCCGGAGACATGGAATAACACCCCTGTAGTCACCTTTACACTGTCATTACTCATTGCTTACAACACAACTCTAGCAAGCTGGCGAGCTAGCCAGTTAGCCGCAAACTGATTTCTTCTAAATTTAACCAGCCAAAATGTACCACTTCCACACGGAAAGGGAGAACTTTTGTTTCACTCTACACTGGCTGACTCCATTTCTTCATGCAGTGTTCATTTTAAGGCAGCGGTTCTCAGTAATTTTCAGCCATGCCCTCACCTCACCCCCATAAGACAAAAATGTTTTCACGCCACCTGATTTGAAATACCATTGAGAAACGCATAATATCTATATTTTGATCTGTACTGAAACCAGCAAAATTCAAAAAATGAAGAACTGTGAAGAGTGAAATTGCACATTGAGTACAATAAATGTGTACATGTTGGCAGGTCTGCACTAACACCACATTTTACAGTTCTAATGGGACACACACCTTCCAAAAAGTTCCAATTTGTCTTGTCAGACCAGATTGTTTCCCCAAACGTCTTAAGGATCATCAAGATGTTTTCTGTCAAAATTGAGACGGGTCTTAATGTTGTTTTAGTGCAGAAGTGGTTTTGGTCTCGGAACTCTGCCATGCTAGCCGTTTTTGCCCAGTGTCTGTCATGGTGGAGTCATGAACACTGACCTTAAGTGAGCCAAGTGAGGCCTGCAGTTCTTTGGATGTTGTTGTGGGGTCTTTTGCGACCTCTTGGATGAGTCGTCGCTGCAATTTTGGGCTCATTTTGGTTGGCTGGCCACTGCTGGGAAGATTCGCCACTGTTCCACGCTTTCACCGCTTATGAGTAATGACTCCCACTGTGGTTGGCTGGAGTCCCAAAGCTTTAGATTTTTTTTAAACGTTTTGCACATTTTTATTACTCCTTTTACAGAAGGTATCCTTAATTTGGATTTGTTTCCTCGATTTATTTCTTGAAATTCGCCCATTGCTAAAAGGTTTTTTTTAGCTAGCTTAGCATATATTGATTGTTTTTAGCATCGTTACTGCACAAAATGCAGCCCCTGCAGCTTTAATTTTCTTGTAGAAAGTGAAACACGCTTGTTTTAAGACTTTTTCCTGCAAAATATGGTGAAATTCCAAATTCTATGACAATTCTGTTTGCCTTATTTTTGTTTTTATTCATTCATTCAAAAATATTCCTACTTTATTACTTTCATAAAATGTTAATCTTATTCAAACCTTAATATTTGATCATTTCTATTTGACATCATCCTTTGTATTAGTTGAATTCCTTCAAATCATTCAACACGTCTTCCATTGTTTGTTTTTTCGTAGCTATTTCCAAGCAGAAAAAACGACACCGATACGTTACCTGTAAGTACTGTGAGAGTTAGAATCCCCCACTCTTTAAAAAAAGGCATGTGCAGAAGAGGTTACAATTTGCCAAAGAACACATCAACTGGCCCAAAAAGAAATACAGGAAAATTTTGTGGACGGATGAGAGTAAAACTGTTCTTTTTGGGTCCAAGGGCCACAGACAGTTTGCGAGACGACCCCCAAACTCTGAATTGGAGCCACAGTACACAATGAAGACAGTGAAACATCATGATATGGGATGTTTCTCCTGCTATAGTGTTGAGCTATTTATCCCATAGCAGGGATCATGGATCAGTTTGCATATGTCAGAATCTTACCAAAATGGGTCATGTTGCTTTATGACAGAGGTTCTCAATTATTTTTTGTCATGCCCCTCTAGGGGACAGAAATGTTTTCACACCCCCCCAATTTGAATTACTATTGAGAAACTGGTCTGTACTCTACAGGCTGAACTCGAATCTGAAACCAGGAAAATGCAACAAAACGGAGAGCTGTGAAGCATACAAGCATTTTCAAAAGTCAAATTACATGTATAATGTAAGAAATAAATACATTTGTGCATGGCAGGTGTGCACTAACATTGAAATGACTCCCAGGCTCTCGCACCCTCCTGACATTTAACCGCCCCCGCCCTTATGCCGAAGAGGGCATGCCCTTGAAATGGCTGTTCCAACAAGACAATCGCCCCAAACACACCAGTACACCAGCAACATCTTGGTTCCAAACCAACAAACTTCCTGTTATGGCGTGGCCAGCCCAAGCCCCGGACCTTAATCCAACGGAGAACATCAAAAATGCTGCTTGTGAAGCAACACCAGGAAATGTTGATGAATTGTCGTTGAAGAACGTTGGTGTGGAACAACATCTGAAAGGTGCCACAAGCTGGTTGAGTCCGTGCCACAGCGATGTGAAGCGCTTGCCAAAAACTAAACGTTGCTTCAGTCATTCACAGGACTGGCCAAAAAGTTTGTACAAAATAGTTTTGACTTTGTAAACCACAGACGCTGGTATTTTTCGAACACGCCCCTTTCACCTAATTGCCCAATTGCACAGCCTTAAGAGCGTGCATGTCATGAATGCTTGTTTGTTTTCTGAGAATCTACTGCACCTCCCGGTAACTTGTTTGCCAGTAAAAATATACCAACAACAGAACTTCATCTGGTTAGTCACGCTGGACTGCTATTATTTTCCACACTGCTGTAAGTAGGTTTGTCTTGTGTTCCTCATGTCTACTGTAGATGTAGATGGATGGTCTCCCCACCCCCGCCGTCAGTAAAATCATAAAAAAATCCTTTCTTGTTTTAATTTGGGACTATATTATGCCTAATCCCCCCTTACTGTGGTTTTATCTTCCATCTTGAGCCCTTGATTTGATTTTGGTCATTGCAGATTTGATCTCTGGCAATTCTTTCAATCTCCTTCTGGACGGTAATATCAACTCTCAAGATGAACGATGCTGTAATCCGCGTTAATCCCTGATGTTTCTTAAGAAAATGCCGGGCAGGGTGGCGGATTAAGAAAAATGCATTTTTTGCAGTCGACTTCCCCCGTCAAATGAAATTGTAATCACGCTCCCGCACGACCTTAGACTACCGCTTTCAAGTCCAGGAAAAAACCACACCGACGCAGGCACGGAATTCTTTCCGTCCTTTCACGTTTATTCGGATGCTCTCGGTGTGGACGAGCCCGATCCCGTGACTTCCCGTAGCAGAGCGAGAACACTCGGAAGGTGACTCCATGCAGCACTTTTACAGGAAAACAGTACACGCAGCATTCCCGTAATCCCGTTGGAAAGAACACAAACAAACAAACACAAACAAACTGGCGGAATATTTGACCACAAAGAAAGCACACATTTCCTTTCTACACACAATCTCTATACGCTTTCTCATATTTCTTTATTTCGATGACATATTTCTGGGAACATAATCCGCGCTGCGTTTGTTATATATTACTTGGCTGCGACCAGCAGAGGCACTGTTGAGTCAGTTTTAGCAGAGGCAAGTCCAAGTCATCTCTTAGGCCAGGGGTGTCCAAACTGCGGCCCGCGGCACATTTTAAAATTGCAATTTAGCAAGAAACTTAAATTATTGGTAAAATCACCAAGAATTTTGACAAGAAGAAAGTCCAAATATTACGGGAAGAAAGCCTTATGAGAAAATGTAATTTTCAGAGAAAAAACTCGTGTTAGTAGCAAAACCCTGACATACCTAAAAGAAAAAAGACGTAATTGTTTTAAAGTCATAATTTTATGAGAAACCCACAGAAAAAAATAAATTATATTTTTGTCAAATTAGATTGGGGAAAGCGTTATAATATTATGAGAATAAAGTCAAAATATTACAACAAGAAAAATTACAAAAAAGAAAGTTGAAATAGTTGGGCAAATAATTTAAAAAAATGCTGGAAATGAAAAAACTACAAAGTTTTTCTCCCTTGGCAAAGAAATTTTGCTCAGCATTTAAAGGCAGCTTGACTCCCCTTCAGCTGGTATGATGCTGGACAAGACAAAATAACAAAAAATAAAGAAAAAAGAAGAAAAACTATAAAGAGCAGGAAAAAAAACAGCGGCCATTTTACCAGAAAAAGTCCCATTTCATCGAGGAAAAGTCACAATTTTACAATAAGAAACTCATAATATTATGAGAAAAAAATGACATGACTTTAGTCGCATAACACTGAAATATGTACGATTTTTAAAAATGTTTATCATAAGTCAAAATATGAAAAAGCCATAAAAAAATTATAATTGTATTTGGTAAAAAAGCTATGATATTATGGGAATAAAGTCTAGATATTATGTGAAGAAAATTTACAAGAAGAAAGCAAAACAAAATGAAAAAACAACAGAAATGGAAAAAAAAGCCATCAATTTACCAGAATATAGTCACACGGGTATAATCTTATTTATATTATTATGTTTTAATATTAAAGAAAAAACACTATATTGTTTTAAATTTGTAATATTATTAGAAACAAAACAAAATAAAATTGTAGTGTTTATAAAACTAAGTTGGGGAAAAAAAGCTATGGTAATATAAGAATAAATTCAAATATTAGAAGAGGAATAATAATGCAATTTTAGTAGCATAGTGCCGAAGAATTTTTTTTAAAGTCCTACTATTATGAGAAACAAACTAAACTAAATAAAAGTTGTAAAATTTGGAAAATTAGGTTGTTGTTTGTGTGTCAAAATATTACAGGAATAAATTCATAATATTATGAGAGGAAAATGTACCCATATTATTCATGAAGAAAGATAAAATATTTGGAAAATCCAGCAAAAAAGACTTTCATACTATTAGGACTTTTCATCTACACAACAAACCTGAGATGCATTTTTTCTTGAACTGTAGCTGAACCTGAAACGTGTTACAAGATCCCCACGTGGTGGAGTTGCATCCTTTTGTTTTCCACTTTGTGGTCTGCAATGAAAAAGTTTGGACACCTCTGTTTTGGACTATGCCTGCACTAATACAGATTTTAAAAACACATTTTTTTCCAGTGCGCTTCGTACACACGCAAACGTAGGTTTTGGACCTTAAAAGGCGAGGACTCCATCAGAGGCGAGTCACGATTTTGATAACTTTGGACTCGACAGCATCATTGGAAACGTGCAAGTCGAATTGGACTTTGAGTGCCTCTGTCAAGGTCCAATCGGGTTAAAAAAGACGCGATGAGGGGTTGGCTTGCATGTTTCGGGGAGCCCAAGAGAGCAGTCGGGGCGTGTCTATGATGTTGCTGTTGATTCATTTGCACTCATAAACGACGAGGTGCTGGTATTTTATTCGGTAAACTCTTCACAGTGTTTATGACCTGCAAGGACTTTCCTACCTATGACTTTGGCCTTGACTCGATCGGTCTTGTGTTGACTTGACTTTGATGTCCTGACTTGGGATTAATAATTGAGACTTGAACGCAACTTGGACTTCCTTATGGGCGACACTGAGCAATGGCTCCCGGGAAATGTTTGTTCGGGTGTGAGGGAAAGCTCCTTTTGTTTAGCAATACCAAACTGGACTATCTGTTGCTAAAGTCCGACGCCTTTCAAGCGTTACTTGGTCGTGTTGAAGAGTCCGAAGAGCAAGCGGTAAGTAAGAATTTATCAGTGTCCTAACTGTATTTTTTTGTAAGTAATAGGACAGAAGCGGTTGTGTGTGTAGCACTATAAAGTGTCCATACAGGGAGAGGGGGGAGTGTTACTTGCATGCATGCAAATTACAAGATCATCCATGTCTGGAGCTTCTAAGAACTGTTAAAAGCCCACATTTTAAAAAGATAAATTGCCGTTTACTATCAACTCCTGTACCGCCAGAATTAGGAAGTGGCGTTCGGCAGCTGTCCGGAAGTCCTTGGGAGCCCTCGGGAGTGTGACCAATCACAGCGGACCGACCGTTTGGAAGGGGGGCAGGAAACCCAAGGAAACACTGCAGGAAAAGATGCAGAGTCTGGAAGATCTAGAAGGCTTTCTGTGCGAGTTATTGTGTGTAGCTGCTCTGTAGGAGTCCACAATTCAATACAAAGGCCCAAAAATGAGTATAATAGGTCCCCTTTGACCGAATGATTCCACATACGCATTTAAGAAGGACGGGGACAAGACTTTTGGCTACGGCAGTTCATTGGGAACTTGCTGTTCTGAGGAGTGGCGGATCAAGTGAACGGGTTGACTGATACTTTTTAAAAATATATAATTTTAGGGTGACAAGAATAACTTGTACAAGTACGTCTGTGAGTACCTTAATCGAAGTCTCATAGAGCCGACCTGATCCTTCAGGCTGCAGTAGGTCGGATACATACGGGATTTAAATCTAGATATGAACAAGGCCATGGAATCGGAATTGACATAAAAACTTCAGATACAGGTCACATGTGAGCGAAAAAGGGTCCCAGAAGGGCGCCTTTCCTTGCCTCCGTCGCCATGGTTCTCTTGGTTAATAACCGTTCAATGTCCAGCCAGGACTCCAAGACCAGTCATGGAGGTTTGGGTATACTAAAACTTGGTCATTGGTACCGAGCTTGGGCCCACTTGACACCTGACGTCCAGCGTACAATTATTTGGATCGGATCAAGTATCTGGTACCTGATCGAGAGTGTCGAACACTTGGAAGAGATGGGCCAAGGCTCAGCACGAGTGGAACGCAGTCAAACCAAAAAACGCCCGTCACCTTTCGTAATGGTAATAAAATAAAAAAATCCTCACTGGTGAAACGTCCCAGCACTCGTCCGTTGAGAGGCTGCCTGCGTGCTTTTCGGGAAAACGTTACACTGCTTGGTCGCTATAGCCTTAGCTGCAGAAGTGGGCAAAAAATGTCAACCATATTGCGTGAGAACATTTGGAAGTTTAATTACACACAGATAAAAACATAAAGTGGACTTGATCTCAAACCAGTACGATAGAAAACCAAGGGTTATTTCCTGTCTGACACTGACACAACATTTTAGGACCTCCAACCACAGAAATAAACAAGAAACCCTTACACGGACGGAGAACCCAACGCTGACAAAGCGTTTGTCAGGCAGGATTTCCACGAATTGCGTTGACGTTCTTCCTTTAGTTATCATTGCTCTCTTCGTCGCTGTCCTTCATGGAAATGCCTTGCATCCCTCCCTCTCTCACCGAGGCGGTAGCTTCCTCCAGGGTCAGCCGGGTCCTGACGGTTTCGTACATCTTACTGTTCAGCGTGGAGTCCAGGACCCCTTGAAGGCGGAAGTCACGGTACTTTTTCTGCAGATCGAAACAAAGGGAGGAGAAATGAAAGATTGACAGCACATACTCCTTAATACGATGGGATGCTCCTCAGAACGGCCATTCAACAGTACCAACCTGGACTTTGTTTCTCTGAGTGGTTGTGTACTAAACAAATATGCACATTAGCACTCAATAAGGTCATCAAATCTTACCTTTATGCATTCCCTCATAGTAACCAACCGGTCCACATGTGCTTTGTGGACTTGGAAAAGGCATTTGACGACGTCCCTCGTTCCGTCCCGTGGGGGTACTCCGTTAGTACGGGATTGGTGTCATTCAAACCTTATACAAGGAGTCTGGTTCGCATTGCCAGCAGTAAGTCCAGCCTGTTTCCGGTGAACGTTGGCCTCTGCCAAGGCTGACCTTTGTCACCGATTCTGTTCATAATCTTCACAGAGAAAATTTCTAGGCACAGTCAAGGGAGTCCAGTTTGGTGGCCTTAGGATCTCGTCTCTGCTATTTGCGGACGATGTGATCCTGATGGCCTCATCAACCTTCAGGATTTACTGGAGCAGTTTGCAGCTGAGTGTGAAGCTTCTGGGATGAGACTCAGCACCTCCAAAACCGGGGTCACGGTTCTCAGTCAGAAATGGGTGCATTGTACCCTCTGGGTTGGGAGTGGGGTCTTGCCTCAGGTGGAGGAGTTCAAGTATCTCGGGGTCTTGTTCACGAGTGAGGGAAGTTTGGAGCAGGAGCTCGACAGATGGATCGGCAAGGTTTACGTTCTCTCTACTGTTGGTCCCGGCTGATCAAGTCTTGCAACCTTCCTGATAAATCCAAAAGGTTCCAAATGTCGGTGGTCAAATGCGCTAGTTTGTTAGCCATCTTTGCAGAGTTCCGCTGGTACTTCATTATTTCACAGCTTGTTAGTGTGCACGGTTGAAGGTTTTCTGTGAAAACCTGGAAGAATCTTTCCGTGGGATTTTAGGCCACATTAATAACACAGTGTTGAGGTCTTTCAGGAGCCTCCTTCCTGTAATCTTCGCACCGCTTATGGAGAAAATCTATCAGTACAGGTGGGGTAGTCACACTCTAATTCTCACCCTGATAAATCAACTAGGGTGAGAAGCTCGGCCATCCGGGAGGAGCTCAGAGTAGAGCCGCTGCTCCTTCACATTGAGAGGAGCCAGTTGAGGTGGCTCGGGCATCTAGTCCGGATGCCTCCCGGGCGCCTCCCTGGTGAGGTGTTTCGAGCACGCCCAGCCAGGAGAAGGCCCCGGGGAAGACCTAGGACACGCTGGAGGGACTATGTCTCACAGCTGGCCTGGGAACGCCTTGGTGTCCTCCCGATGGAGCTGGAAGAGGTCGCTGGGGACCGGGAAGTCTGGACTTCCCTACTGAAGCTGCTGCCCCCGCGACCCGGACCCGGATAAGCGGTGGAAAATGGATGGATGGATGGATGGATGGATGGATAAATCAACTAGGTCACTTCTTGGTCTCCTTACCGTAGGTCGGCCATTTGCTAACCCAGTTCGCACACATTAACTAACCCACAGAACGGATGAAATGCATGCCTGAGGGCGGACTGTGAAAATGAAACAGTCACCTTGACAACTCTGATGAGAATCTTCAGCTGATAGACATGCAGTTGCAGGTCCATGCGGTCCGTGAGCCACGTGCCGAGGAGGTTCATCGTGCTGGTGTACCATTGCTGAAACAGGCCAGAACAAAGCCAAGCTTTTGAGGACAAACATCAGGTAACAGTCAGGTACGTTCCAAAAACATGCATGTTAGGTTAAATCGTGCATAGGTATGACGTGAGTGTGACGGCTTGTCTGCTCTGCGATTGACTGGCGACCATTCCAGGGTGTACCCTGTCTCTCGCCCAAAATCAGCTGGGATAGGCTCCAGCACACCCCTAATGAGGATAAGCAGCATAGACAACGGGTGGATGGACGGACGGATGTTAGAATATTGAGGAATAGTGATGATAAAATGAATCTTGGATAATATTTGGGCTTTTCTTAGTTCATGATTGGATCCTGGATCTCGGGGGTGGGGGGAAGGACACAAAAAGCTGACATGAGCTTGTATACAATTTTATTGAGTGGTTCTGATATGGACTGTAATGTGAAATCATTTGTTGAGGAAGTTGTTACAGATGTGCTATTTGCACACAATTCCTGCCACACTGACCAAGTACAGGAATTTTGGACATTCTCGTGTGGGAATCGTCTTGAACGCCTTCTGTTTTGCTTTAGGGATGTCCGGTATTGGCTTTTTTTGCCGACATTGTCCAACATCACGTATCTCCCGTCAGAACACATATCTGTTGTGATGCTGATGGACACAAATGGAGACGCAGTTATCTTCTCCAGGTGGCAGTAAACATTGCGCAACAGTGTGTGCCTTTTCTGCCAAGGAGTCTTCCGCAGATACTTCAGCAAACATGCTCGTAAAGCAGCAAAATCTTGGTTACAGACCGACAAACTTCATGGTATGGAGGGGCCAGCCCAATCCCCGAACCTTAATCCGATGGAGAAATGGGGTGACTCGGAAAAGCAAAACCAACACATGGTAATGAATTGCGGAATGTTGTTACAGAATCTCGGAGTGGAATAACGGGAGACGCCTCCGCCACACAGATGGGGTCATGAAAAACCGGTGGTCATACAACTAAATATCCATTTAGCGATTTTGCCAAATCCTGGAAACAAAAAAGCTCATACAAAATAGTTTTGAGTTTGTGAAGTCACCAGCAGACGCTGCTATTTTTTTGAACACGCCCCTTTCAACTAACCGGCCAATCGCACAGCCTTAACAGCGTGCATCTCATGAATGCTGGCTTGTTTTCTGAGAATCTACTGCACCTACTGGTAACTTGATGGCCGTGTAGCAATAAAAATCTACTAATACCAGTACTTCATCTGGTTAGCCACACTGCACTGCTGTTATTTTGTACATACATATAGCAGTACATATGCAGTACATGCAGTATTTCTGTACATGTGTCCCAGTGTATGGTAGGTGTTGTTGAAGCGCATCACAGCAACCTCCTGTGAAAACAAGAATTGGTTCTGTCAGCCCCTTCTGGCTTCTCCCCCTGCCTTCCCCTCGTAGGATCCCGGCCGCTACGTTACGCCGCACGTTTATTTAGAGCAGCAACATCATCTAGGAGGCACAGTGGGCAGAGGAGCCGAAAGGCTTCAGATGTTCCTCAGCGGAACCCGGCTGTTGTCTAATTGACGGATAATGACGAGCAGAGGCTGACGCTAACAGAAGCCGACTGACATTGCGAGAGCCGGGCGAACGGAGGAGCGGACGCGAGCGTCGGAGTCCGGGGATGACTTTGAAGAATTCGGGGCGGGTGGAAAGGGGTCAGATGCCAAGAGGTAATTGCTAAGAAAGAAAGACGAGCGTAGCGTGGCGGTACTAAATAATGATGCATCTGCTGTCAGGTCATCTGCTGCAGCTGATATTTCTGCCTGTGGTGTCAGATTCATCAGCAGAAAGCCCAAAAAAGCCCAATGCTGGCTGCTAGAAGGACTGATGAGTAGTTTGTGGAGGCCACACGCTGAGATGCTTTTGCTCTTCTTGCAAACAGAAAGAAGTCGTATGCACGTTTGATAAATCAAAAGTACAGACTCGGGCTTGGGAACCGGAGGATGACGGTTTGGCGGAAATAAATAGAAACTCCTTTGTGGAGATTTGCTTTTTTGCTTCACGACTGCTGCCCTCAATCCCGGCACCGAACCTCCGATCGGTGTGGCATTCAGCGTTCACTCTGACACATCAAACGTGCTTGCACGGTCCGCGTCTGAGTATTGGCGGCGCCACGAGACACACCAGATGAGATTTTCGAACTTTACTTTTAAAAAGCATACTTGGGATTTTTTGACGTGAAGCTGTATGACATCCCCATCAGCAGCGTAGCACATCAACAGTGACTTACCCCCCAATTCGTTCCGTGATTCCAGTTCTGGTCGGTGACGAAAAACATAGATCCGGTTAGTCGCTGAGATCACATAAGTAAAGCATTCCGCTTCTCAAAAAAATATGCGCAAACATGGCTCCCCGAAAAAATCATTCCTCACAAACCGAGCGACGCGGCGAATTGGGGGGAAGTCCCTGTTGATGTACAACAGCCTAGGTTCTGGGGTACGGTACCGTAATAGGGGGGACGTGAATAAACATTAAAAACACACTCTCACTCAATTACGAGTGCGCCTGAACGCCTCACGGGGATGGGAACAGCGATGGCGCTCATTTCTGTGTGCGCGTCGTTTGAACGATTGAGTACGTTTGATGATGATTTTGTGCATCAAGAGTGTTCCATCTGCAAGATTTCATCCATACTGGTCTTCCAGTCCCTGCAGCTGTCACTCTGAGGGGGGCTCTGTCATTGGTTGTGTACTTCTTTGTACTTGGGATGCTGCTTTAGCGTGATAATTCAACTTTCCCCTTGATTGGGTGATGAACTAATAAGCAGATTTAGACCAGTATCCATCAAGAATGGACCAAAAAAGTGATGCTCCAGGAAGGATGCCAAAATCTGAAGATATGTAGGATGATTACTTATCTATTTATTATTGCTCATGTGAAATTTGATCAAAAGGGGACCATGCAAAATAAACATTTCCACCCGGAATTACTATAAAATTAATTAAACACTTAACTATCTTCAATATTTCTTAAAGATATGGAGGATGATACTTATCTATTGACACTTATCTGCGCACGTGAAACATGAATTGTGACCATGGAAAATATGACATTTTGACCGGAAATTACAGTAAAATAAATTACTGTACTACACTAGTGATGGGGATGACATACAACTTCACGTCAAAACTAGCCCTTTAAGAAAAGTACAACAAAAATATGTAACAATATATTGTAAAGTACTAATTTAATTTGTGCTATGGTTTGATTCCTGTGCTTCCACCCACCGAGGGGCTCACTCCGTTCATGCCGTTGTTCTCTGCCTGTTTGGAGGCAAGGACATGCATGCACATGGCAATACAGAATATTTTCGGCCTGCAATACCGCCAAGTTGATTTTCGTTTATTGTTTCATGAACTCATTTCTTTTTGTACCACGAGACAAGAACTCTCACTTTTTAACCTTGCGAGATCTTGCGACACGAGGTCTCGTGCCACCCCTGGTTCTCAACCAGGAAATCTGCGGCATCCTCGGGTGGCCTCCTACAAGGGACTCGTGTTAGGATCTTTTTTAGGACCCCGTTTGCATAATAGCGCTTAAACGGCGTGGCGGTCGGGAATGGAGGGATCGGGTCACGGAAAGGAGCGCGGGTGAGAAGAAGATGAATCAGTGGCGACCCGGTGCCAGCAGCATGGTATCTGTCGCTGTGTGCCTGTGAAGGCTTCAGCGTGGCAGCCGGCCTGTGATCTCGCCCCAAGCACCACCCCCCGCCGAGAGGCCAGGCTTGGAGCGACCGATCCACCGACTGGCTGCTCTCCCTCTTTGCATCATCCGCTCCTTCCCGGCGTCTCCTCGTTCTTTAGACTCCGTAGACGCCACGCCGCACAGCCCCCGTCCGTAGACGTCGGTCACAGCAGCCATTTTGGGTCCCGTCGGGCTTCACTCCTCCTCTTTTCACGTCGAAAAAGAAGCTCGACAGTTATGTCGCAAGTTTTCTTGCCGCCATGGCATTTGGGAGGTCTGTCAGGGATAAGTTGTCGAGACATCATGTCTGTGATTTTCATCGACTTTTAGGTCTTTTGAATGCCAACGTGAATGTTGCACCAGTTTCGCCGTTTGACAAACGGAAAGCCAATCGAAGCGCTTGCACATCAGTGGGGTTTTTTTTCGCCACTAAAGTTTCATTTGAATCCTTTTCCTAAACCGAACCCCAAAAAAACGTTTTTAGTTAGAATCAAATGTTGTCAGGGTTACACTTGACAGTGTGTGTACAACCTGAATGACTTTTTACAACGAAACTGTGAAAAAGTGTTCCTCATTTCTTATTTTTGTGCCTGTTTTGTCACACTTCAATGTTTCAGATCCTCAAACAATTTGTTATTAGTCCCTGACAACACAGCTGCAGTTTTTCAACAAAACTTATTTAGGGAGAAAACTAATCCTACACGCCCTTGTGTGAAAAGGTGATTGCCCTGTAAAAACTTGAATTCTTTTGTATACAGCCGTTTCTAACGCTTTGGGACTCCAGCCAACCACAGTGAGAGTCATCATCCGCAAATGGCAAGAACATGGAGTAGTGGTGAACCTTCCCAGGAGTGGCCGGCCAACCAAATTGACAGTAAGAACGCCGGGGCGACTCATTCAAGAGGTCACAAAAGGCCCCACAACAACATCCAAAGAACTGCAGGCCTCACTCGCCTCAGTTAAGCTCAGTGATCATGACTCCACCATGAGAAAGACACTGGGCAAAACCGGCCTGCATGGCAGGGTTGAACTTTTTGGAAGGTGTGTGTCCGCTACATTTGGCGTAACGGTAGCGCCGCATTCCAGAAAAAGAACATCATAGCAACAGTAAACTACGGTGGTGGTAGTGTGATGGTCTGGGTGTGTGGAGTGGAAGGCTTGCTGTGATAAATGGACGCATGAATTCTGATGTCTAGCAAAAAATCCTAAAGGAGAACGTCTGGCCATCCTTTTGTGACCTCAAGCGGGAACCAGCTTGGGTTCTGCAGCAGGACAATGACCCAAAACATACCAGCAAGTCCACCTCTGATTGTCTGAAGAAAAACCAAATAAAGACTTTGGAGCGGCTTAGTCAAAGTCCTGACCTGAATCCTATAGAGATGCTGTGGCATGACCTTAAAAAAGCCCTTGAAATGCTGGAAACGCCTCCAATGGGACTGAATGACAACAATTCTGTAAAGGGCCAAAATTCCTCCACAGCGCCGTAAGAGACTCGTTGCAAGTTATGGCAAACGCTTGACTGCAGTTAAGGCTGACCCGAACACTTATTAGCTTTCAGCTAAAATCACATGTGGATTTTTTTCTCCCTTTATAATAAAAAGTTCCCTTTAAAAACAGCAGCTCGTGTTCAGTTGGGTTGTCATTGACTAATCGGGCAAACACAAACTGTGGGCCGATCCACGCCAAAACAATATCAGCAAACTCTGCTATCCTTTCTGCATGCGCTCTCTCACACACACACACACACACACACAGGCAGTGCTCAGCCTGTCACGTTCACAGGCAATGGGAAATCACAGAACTTTTTTTTAACGCTACACTTAACTGCCAGGTTGCTACAGCCTCCTTGAGCATGTTAAAAGATCTTCTCAAGTGGTAGACAAGAAGATACAGAAGATACAGGACAGGATCCTCAGCCCAAATGAAGGTTGTTACAGAAGATAACAACCAATAAGAAGAACACAAGAGGGGTCAATAATAAAAGAAGAAGAAAACACGGGACATTGTAAGGTGGAGGAAAGTTTTAGTCTCCCTTGACGGTCCTGATGGCTTCCAACGTTCCTGGCATGACAAGGAGATCCCACCTGAGATGTTTTCTACACAGCACAGTGGAAAGGGCACCACCATGAGCTTTCAATGGAACAATGGAGCTTCATCAGGTCGTGCAGGGGCGTCAAACGGCGGGCAGCTATGTGGAGATGTTGCAGGGGACTGAAGGCCCTCGTCTGTGCGGCTTTTTCAACACTGCACTTCACAAAGGACTTCTTCCAGGGGAACTTTTGGACCCTCCCGTGAGTTCCCCTCATCTAAATCCAACGAAGAACGTGTGGGGATGGAAGGCAAAGGAGCTTCACAAAAAACTCCCTATGGTGGTCAGCTGAGAAGAAGATGCTTTCTGTCGAATGGTTGTTTGCTTACTCCAAAAGGTTTCTGTCCCATTTCTTCTTTTTGCATTTTGAAGCTCTAGTTCAGGGAAAGGTGCACTTTCTTGTGCGTTCTAAAGATATGAACGGAGGTAAAAAGAGGCAGCTAATTAATGCACGAAATGGGACACGTCTCCGAGAAGCTCCAAGAAGGTTTTAGGGTTAAGTACCAGGCACATTCATGCTAGCATGAAATTCTCACACTTTTTTGCTAAATTGAAGCATTAGCGGAACTTCCCTCCTTGGGTGCACTGATTGATGTGACGAGGGGTCACTACGCCCTGAACGTAGTTCTTGGGCGTAACAATGTCAATAGCGACAATAATGATAACAATGGCGCCGTCGTTTGCTTAATATCCAGGATATAATATTTGGAGCTTTTGGAAGTTTTCCCAGGAGGCTTTATAGGAATGGGTGCGTCCCATTCCTAGTTGTCTCTTTTTAGCTTTTTTTCTATCTTTAGAAGGCCCGGAAAACAGAACATGTGTGTTCATGTCTCACAGAAGGATTGTGTACAAATGGGCTCCGACTTGATGGCTTCCTCCGAATGCAACTCCTTCCGGAACCAGACCGAGAATAGCACGGCCGTCTGCAAGCCGCTTTGGCGTTGAGATATTCCTCCGGGGCGTGATTAGGATGTTTTGCTGTCCACATGTTAACGAAGATGAAAGCCAATTGACACGTGAAGAGCTTGTAAAGTGAACAGTGATTGTGCCGCTTGCTTCACTCCTTTTGGCAGGAAGGAACAAAAGAGAAAGGCTCGGAACAGACCAACTCATCTCTTTAAGGCCGCGCAGGATCGGCGGGGGGCTCGCGTTTAACGGCAGCCAAAACAAGCGCAATATAGCTCTGAATAATAATGCCCTGCCAGCGTGTGCGTGTGCATACATTAGCGGGTTTTGTCACTCAGTGACACGCTACCTGTACCCGTGCGGCGAGCGCGCCACGCACGCACACGCACGGGGAGCCGGGAGACGGCGCGACCTCCTGCCCCCATCTGACACCCCCCCGAGAACCTCCGCCCGCTGCCACACACTCACCCACCTCGCCCGGAAGCCAGCGCTCACACCCAAGGCTTAACATGCCACTCGGTGGGGGGGTGGCGGGTACGGTTCAAAAAACGCCACGCATCATCTTGTCACGCGTAACTTTTGTGGCGCGCGCCAAGCGACGAGCACACGGGCGCGAGTTCGACACCAGCGCCAGTTGACCCCCCCCAAAAACCCGTACATGACTGCGTGATCAGACGTCTTTTGTCACGGCGGGCTAACTTGCGCCTGGCAGAGGGACAACGCCGGCGAGGTGTCGTACATCTGCCAGGGCCCCATGTGAGACATCTGAGCATCTCGTTCCCAGTTATCCTGCAGGGTGGGATTCCCAATTTGGATACTTTGCTTACAACGCGATTTTGCGTGTGGTAGTTGACATTCCCGAACAAACGCCTCAAGGGGGCTATACTGTCTCGACCAAATGGGGTAGGGAAGCTGCGGCTCGGGAGCCAGATGTGGCTCTTTTGATGAGCACATACGGCTCTCGGACGTTTCTAAACTAAAACCATCACTTTTCATTATTTTCATTCCGTTTTTTTCTCCCAACTTCTCTTGCTTTACTACAGGGGGTGTTCAAAGTGCGCCCCGAGCGATTTATTGGCCCGCGGCACAATCTACAAATGCAACAAAACATTTTAAGGAAACAGCAAAAAGCTGACAAAAATGAGTAGTCATTTTACAAAAAATAAAAAATAATAATTTTTTGAAAAATGGGTTGCGGAAAAGGTTAGAATTTTAGGGGTACAAAGACAAAATATTAGTGGAATAAAGTCGTACTTACGAGAAAAGTTGGAAAAATTGGAAAATTTAAAAAAAGAGCAGAAATTGAAAAAAATTGCTTTGAAAAATTGAGCAGAAAGTCAAAAATATGATGAGAAAAAAAGTCAAAATTTTACCAGAATAAGCTTGTAATGTTATGAGTAAAAAACAATGTCATTTTATTAGCATAGAGTTCATTTTTATGTTATATTATAAGAAGCAAACATAACAATATAAACTTGTTTAATATTATTTTTGGAATATTAGGTTGGGGACAAAAATAATCAGTCAGAATTTTAATACGAATAAGAAAAATACATCGTTTTTGTTTTATAATGTTTTGTGTAATTTTTTTGCTGACATTCAAAAGTAAAACATGACAGGAATCACGGTGTTAAAAATAAGATTCCAAATATGAGTGTAGTGGTGAGACACCAACACCTTTACAGTATAAACATCATTTTTCCATGACCGCCTACCTTTAAAGTCTTCCTGGCATGACAAACTCTGATGAAAACACTTTTAACTCGTCTAGCTAAAACTCAACTCTGAACTTCTGATGTCACTTCCTGTCCGCCCACCACTCAGCTCCCCTTGGGAACACCTTCATGAGCACCAGTCTTACTTATGTCTTAAATGGCTTTTTTTACTCCCATTGCGTGTACTATGTTTGCTAATAGAAGTGTAAAGACGACTATAGGGATGTTAGTCTATTTCTAGAGGGCTCTAATTATGCTAATGAACATATTAGGCAGGTTTCTATGCGCCAACTAGGAACATTTTTGATTAATAAACAAGGAATCCCACTCCACGGAAATTCCCCCAGTAAGGTCGGGTTTGGAAGCAGTTAATCGCAATAAGCGAGGGATTACCGTGTTGGGAAATCCCAGTGGTTAGAAGTTACTTGTTGGATTCCGTCAGCGTGAAAGGTACTACGCTGCTCCGTCCGTCCAATTAGCAGTAACTTCACGCTGGCACGCAAACTGCAATACGAGTGGAGCGGGTGGGAAACGCAGCTGTACACACAGATAGACACAAAACCCATGAAAAGCCTAACGATTTGTAAGGTCGCTGACCCTCCTCTGAGGGGCTGCTCAGGAGCTTTTGTGCTGCCGAGAAGCATGAATGTTGGAGCTGATGAGGGGCCTCACCACAGGGGGTACACGGGGATTACAAGCTACCGGGCCTCTGCCTCTTTCTGCCTCTGTTGCTGCTGCTGTGGGCATTCATGCATGCTTAAGGCTGTGGAAGACCACCTATACCAGGGGGGCCTCAATTAAAAGGTAAAGACGTCCTGGTCGGCACAGTCACCATTTAGAGCGTCCGTGATCAATCTGTCCCAGATAAGAGGTGGTAGGGATATTTGAGGATTGTTGGGACAGTTCACGGGTAAATATAAATTGACGGGAAATGGAAGGAAAATATTTTAAGTAAATTTAGCTTTACAGCACGTTTACGCTAAAAAAATAGAGTTCCCATAATGCATAGAGTGATGTACTAGGTCCAAATCAAGACGCTAATATGACATGTTTTGATAGCAGTCATATGCAGCGATTGTGTTTTGATCTGACAAATCTCAAGTAAGTTTGATCAAATGTAGAATTATTGCCAGTTTTGCTTGGACATTAACTTTGACAAACTCTGACAAAAAAATCCCAAATCTTCAATCCCACTCTTCAAAAAAACGGACACAGCTTGAGAGCGAGTGACACTGCTGGGAACACCAAGTTGCAAGTTTTATAGTGTGCGTGAAGCACTTAATGTGCGCTTCCAATCCTGTCAGATGCATTTTCACTTCCATATTATGTGTAATAAAATTCATGGTAGCAATGCCGTAGTTCACAGTCTGATAGACTTCCTGCTGTCCTTGTCCCGTGAAACAACTTTTCTCTGAAATTTTGCACCTCAACTATTTACTCATCCAACACTGTGTGGATGCAATTTTTTTCAACTTGCGAAAAAAACAAACAAACCCAGGAGCGTTCCCGTGTGGACAGGACCCAAGTGTCTTGGAATATATTGAATTAAATTAAATGTTTTAAAAAAGGGTAACATTTCTCTGCTCCACAGTACAGTGGAACCTTGGTTAGCATAGTTCATCTGTCTGGATGGTCTGACTCTAACCAAAGCGTACTCTAACCAAATAAATATTCCCACAAATCCAATAAGNAGGGGGGCCTCAATTAAAAGGTAAAGACGTCCTGGTCGGCACAGTCACCATTTAGAGCGTCCGTGATCAATCTGTCCCAGATAAGAGGTGGTAGGGATATTTGAGGATTGTTGGGACAGTTCACGGGTAAATATAAATTGACGGGAAATGGAAGGAAAATATTTTAAGTAAATTTAGCTTTACAGCACGTTTACGCTAAAAAAATAGAGTTCCCATAATGCATAGAGTGATGTACTAGGTCCAAATCAAGACGCTAATATGACATGTTTTGATAGCAGTCATATGCAGCGATTGTGTTTTGATCTGACAAATCTCAAGTAAGTTTGATCAAATGTAGAATTATTGCCAGTTTTGCTTGGACATTAACTTTGACAAACTCTGACAAAAAAATCCCAAATCTTCAATCCCACTCTTCAAAAAAACGGACACAGCTTGAGAGCGAGTGACACTGCTGGGAACACCAAGTTGCAAGTTTTATAGTGTGCGTGAAGCACTTAATGTGCGCTTCCAATCCTGTCAGATGCATTTTCACTTCCATATTATGTGTAATAAAATTCATGGTAGCAATGCCGTAGTTCACAGTCTGATAGACTTCCTGCTGTCCTTGTCCCGTGAAACAACTTTTCTCTGAAATTTTGCACCTCAACTATTTACTCATCCAACACTGTGTGGATGCAATTTTTTTCAACTTGCGAAAAAAACAAACAAACCCAGGAGCGTTCCCGTGTGAACAGGACCCAAGTGTCTTGGAATATATTGAATTAAATTAAATGTTTTAAAAAAGGGTAACATTTCTCTGCTCCACAGTACAGTGGAACCTTGGTTAGCATAGTTCATCTGTCTGGATGGTCTGACTCTAACCAAAGCGTACTCTAACCAAATAAATATTCCCACAAATCCAATAAGCCCGATCCGGAAAGCCAAAAATGTTAACACAAAACACATCTTTGTAGTTTTACATGCAGAAAACTCTCCAAATCCATTTAAATGACCAATGAAAGGGATAAACGTACAGTTAAATCTTCACCCCTACCTTAACTGGAGATGTGCTTGTTGACAAAGACGGCGATGTGGCAGCGAGAGCCGCTCTTACTCCATCTTTGTGTTTTGTTTTGAGTTATTTCTTAAGTTTCTCATGTTCGTTATCAAAAAGCTTTATCAACGTCCAGCCCCGCGTGTCACACGCATCATTACTACACATTGGTAGGAGCTGGGATCAATGCAAAAGGCTCCTTTGGTTTATGACTGAGAGCCGTTTTTGCATGTTGAAAAAAACATGAATAAATTTGGGTGGAAAAGTTTGGGCACCCCAGCATTATGAGGATGATAGCTATTATCACTATTATAATTTTGTATTGCTAATGTAGGCGTGCTGAACGGGCAGATTGAATGAAACACTAACACTAATTTCATTGTTTAAAAAATTAATTAAAAAATAGAAAATTGTAATTTAAAATTAAAAAAATATGTAATATAATTTTATATATTTATTAGTAATCAATATAATAACTTGTAGGTAGAAGACAATTTGACCATAGTTTACGGAGAGCGCACCGGTAAATATGTCTCTAAATTTAAAGAAAAAAATAATTTTTTACGTTTAACTTTTGATTAAATAAATGCTTTTCCCCCAAACAGTGTGTGTGATACGGCTAGTTAAACAGTAGCCTACCAGAAAAGGCCTTCATCGCCACCTTGATCCTTCCTAAAAAAAAACCACGAGTTTAAACCACTAAAGCCGTCTTCTTCAGCATCGGAATTGGACATTCCTTCGTCACACATTTTGTCAGTCTCTTTCTCTTTCATTGTTGATCTCTGGGGTCACCTTTATTGCAAGGCAAGCTAGCCATTTAGCTTGAGGTGTCTCATTCATCAAATGTTATAGTAATTCTACACTTGATCAAATATACTTGAGATTTGTCAGATCAAAACAAGATCGCCGCATGAAACTTCAAAACGTGATATTACCCACCACTTCACTACTTCCTGTAAAGCTGCACTGTAAGCATCATGGGAAATGTAGTTCTTTTAGCCATAAATTTGCCACATCATTGCTTGAGAGAAAAATTGCGTCCTATAGACAGGAAATTACTGGTAATGTTTTTTTTCTTTAAGATTATTTTTAAGCAAAATGTAGGCGATGCCACCAACTAGCAAAACATGGGTGGGCAAACTGCGGCCTGCGGGCCACAGCAGGCCCGCCAAGCATCTTAATCAGGCCCACAGTTGAGTTGCCAAAATAGTCAGAGCTTGTAACACACACGACTTTGTGCGTCAACACACACGAGTCATTTATCTGTGGCACCCTGTGGGCATACAAACAAAAATCTATGCGTAATACCATGCAAAAAATCACCCATATATTCCCGCCGCAAGGCATGCTGGGTAGCTTGTGCTACTCTTTCTCCCAATTGATAAATATGGTGCGCAGGTCCTCAAAGGCGTAAACAAGTAGGAGTTAACATCCTCTTGAAAGACATGTTTTAATGATCACAGTTCATATCGCCGTTGCGGCCGCTAGACTACCCAGCATGCCTTGCGGGCATTTGGACATTGGAAATAACAGTTTTAAGTGCCGTGTTACACGTAACGCTCAGTTGTTGTTGATTTATGCGATGCCGTGGATGTGTTGCGTGTTCGTTTACGTTGCACCGTGAGCGCGTATGGTGTCCCGCTTGATGCCTCCTGCCGTATGTTCAAGCCCGATGTGGCCCGCCAGTCAAACGGTTCGCCCAGCCCTGCACTCAAATCTTAGTGATAAAAACGGCATTGTCCGTGATTCGTTGATGATACCACGGGTGTAAACTGTGTGTGTGTGTGAGGGAGAGAGAGAGGAAGAGCGAGACAGAAGACGTCCTGCTGAGACCCAGCTGTGCCCGCAATTAGCAGAAGGCATGGAATGATGATTGTGGGTGCAGCAACGCTAATGTCAAGTGACGTGTTTCCTTGCGAGGCAGAGGAAAGGTTGCGGAATCCCAAAAGCAACACTACTTTTACTTTCACACACGCATGCTTGCACGGGTAAATAAACACACATAACCATTGTAGGCTCACACACACACACACACACAGACAATGGTGCGGATAAGCTCGGAAGGAGTGGAAGCTCTAAATCTGACTGCAAGACATAAAGCACTTTGAACAATGGGCTTGTCTGATTCTAGCTGGTCTGCTTTTCAGAGCCTACCGCTGGCCCATTCTAGTCTGGCTCACCAGCGCAGCAAAGTGGGCCCATTGATGAAGACACTCAATTACCATAGCAACTCACTCAGTAGGTAGGAACACTCCCTTCCAATCCCATTCGGAGCAGCGGCTCCACAGTCGCTCCGCCCGGCCAGCTGCGCGCTCGTCACCCAACAGCGGGTCTCAGACCCCCGACCCCCAGGGAGCCAATGCAGCTTTTTGCACAATGGCACGGGGTGACGTCAGCCCTCGGGCGACGTCCTCGCAGCTCCACACTTCACCTGTCATCCCGACCACGGTGCACTTCCTGCGGTAAGACTTTCTGTAGCACTCAAGCCCGCGGTTCAAGTCAGGAAACACGGTTAGCGACATTACTCGGCCTGTTGTTGTCGCGTCATCGCAGTCGCCAGGTGATGGCTTTTCGGTCACCCGGGGATTGACGAGAACTCTGCACTTGATATTAGCAAAATACATTCCCCAAAGTCCCGGCAGTTTTACTGTGCAGTAATCCCTTGGTAATCGCAGTTAATTGGTTCCACAAAGCAGGATTTCATATTAATAAAGTGAATATTTTCATAGTTACGGCATAGAAAACGTTCTTAAGACTTTCTAAATACGAGTTTTAACATTATTAGAGAAATAACACCCCAATAGTCACTTTTATCACATCACATTGCGCAGGCTACAGGATCACCGCACGGACATAAAAGACGGCCGCTGCTAGCGTAACCAGCTACCGCGCTAACTAGAAAGCCTCTCCCAGTTACCTATTCTAAACTTAGGAAAGTGATTCAAACAGACAGGGGAAGCAGGATGAAGAAGCCAAACACGTACCACTTCCACATGGACTGTGAGGAGAACCTTTTTTCACTCAATCTCAGCCATGGCATGTGGGCTGGGTTCTGCTGGCTCTGTAAGCAGGCCCCATGCAGTGGGAAAGGCCATGTCTACATATAACTTGTCTTAAGATATTGTTTGCCCGGTAATAGGCCTTCATTTATTAATAATCTTTTGAAAAAACGTTCGAGCCACGATATTACAACTGTAAAAATTGTATTTCCTACGCAAGATATCAGCAAGATCATTCAGCAAGTGTTGCGTGTAAACAATATATACATCATGTTATTCTGTTGACTTTGTTTTTGCTACTGCCTTGCTTGGGAATTTAACACGACAATTCTGTAAGACCACCACTTTCATATAAGATACAAAATTTTTTTTTTTTTGGAGGGGCCCTCATTTCTGGAGGAGGAGCACGGGGAGGAGCACATTAACCCAAAAACCCAAAAGGTTGAACTTTTTTACCGAGGAACAAAACGCACCCCAGGCCGGGTTTTGTTGTTCTCTATTATTACAAATTGTTTTGTGTGGAAATGTTTTGCACAAAAATTCATTGTAGGCTGCTTTGCTTTTTAATGTTTACACATGTTCCAGTCATGGTTTACACACACACACCAAATTTGTACAAAGGGTCATTCAAAATAGTCATGTCTTCATTCCTCACAAACTAAACTTCACGCTGTGGAATTCATTTTTAACAACGGACGGCAGCTTTTTGGGACGCCGTGACGTAGCATCATTGGGGATTCCGGGAGGAAGACGATGATGGGAGATAACTGAGATAACCAATGGGAGGGCAGCTTCTTCTTCTTCTTTGGTGTTACGGCGGTTGGCATCCATTACTTTGACGCGTTCGCCCCCCCCGGGGGTATCTTGTATGGCGGTGCAGTACATTCAAAAAGCACAAGAAGCTTATGAAATCAATATTTTTTCGTTAAATGGGATGGAAATTTCCTTGAAGCCCGATTCATATTATGAATTTTTGGTAAAACTCAAGGTTCCACTTTATATCAACCATTATTTCCTTTTTTTTAATGCCAATATCGGACATTTTTGACTTTTTAGTCATGCATTTGACCGGTGAAAGGTGTAAATGTGTCCATCTCGGTGTAGCCGTGTCCATAAAGGGGCTTTCACGAGAGCTCAGCATCTGGTCTTGGATGTTGTCATCCTGGGACTCGCTGTCTCTCTGCCCGTTCAAGCAAGCGCTTCGCTGGCCGAGGTGGGGGGGGGGGGGGGGTAAAGACACAACACGACGACTAAAGTTTTCCCTCAGCAAGCCAGGAGTTGGAGCCACAAAAGGCTGCAGAGCGTAGTACGAACACTGTTGCCATGGCAACATAATGGGCTCCTTTTAGCTGCCCGGTTAAGAAAGCGCAACGGGACGGTGAAGAGTTAGCCACCAACCAGTAAGTTCAATATTTATACAAAATCTGAACGGTATTTGTGTCTACCCCGTGTAGTCAATAGACTAAAAAAAAAAAAAAAACAGTTTGGAGGAGTTAGGCGCATATTTGTGATAGTGAAAGGAGACGCTTGTGGGGGGGGGGGGGGTTGTGAAGAAGTAAACAGTTGGAATTACGCTCAGCGACGTGTCATTGAGCAATCACACAATGAGCAACAGAAAAGCTATGCAGCGGACAATAAAACAAGAAGGAAAAAAAGCCGCCAGCTCCAAGCCCTGAGAAAAGTAAGCCATTCTCCTCACAAAGAGCCGCTTAGGGTGGATTGAGGGAAGCGAAAAGAGGCCTAAAACACTTGTGGGCTCAGGGAACTCTATAGAGGGAGCCAAAATGGAATAAGCCAGCAAGCACTTCAGGGTCCCGCCGAGCACCTGAATGGGACGGAGGGGTGGAGCGCCAGAGGGGGGTCTGGCAAAGGTGAATGGCCTTCTTTTTGGGTCCAATTTGTCTCTTTTCACCCCACTCGGCCTGCTCCGACTCTGACAGATGAACAAAGAGGGAGCGGCGCTGGGCCACTCATCCACATACGCCCGCGAGCAGCTGTCACTTTTGTCAGGCAAGTTAATCAAACAAATGCCACCGTACCTCCCTTTTTACAAGGCAAAGAGGGGGGAACGGGGGGCTGTGAAAAGGTGATAGACACCCCAGAGATAACATGTGGGTCCTTGATCAATCCACCCCGCCGGACCTCATCAATGAACCAGCGGGGCCCGATAAAGGAGAAGTCTCCATTAAACTTGTATTTCCACCCCCGCCCCTCGGGATGCTCGTGGCTTTAGCGGCCTCAGCTGGTCCCTCCCAGCAACACGGAGCTGGGAATCTTCAGCCAGGATTTGGAGACCCGAAGGAATGAAAGGAGGAAACAAAATGCTCCCTCTGTGTAACGATGAAGACGATAAGCTGCTTACAGACTTCATTAAACGGAAGGGGAAACTTTTTGTCGGAATAGTCACTCACAGTCAGTCGAACCTGCACGGCTCGGCCGGGGCTTTTTTTTACGATTGGCGTAAACCACGAATCCTTTTACACTTTCTTTGCGATGACGCGATAGACGGGAAAAGTTTTGGGATTGACGTCCGGGGACACCGGAGTATATAACATGATTGCTTTGCAAGGATTCCAAAACCAAATTCCATACTTTTCATGTTTTTTGATGCAGAAGCTCGCTAGGAGTTTTTATTTATAGGGACGTCAGATATTGACATTTTTGCCGATATCCGATTCGCAGATATTCTCAAATTCCGATTCCGATATCAACCCATAGCGATACTAACCAACTAACTGCAACAAACGAGGGACGACTGTACAGCCTACGGATGCTGTGGTTCTCTTTGGGTGTGACCGGGATGGACAGGATCAGGAAGGAGCACATCAGAGGGACAGCACATGTTGGAGGTTTTGGAGATAAAGTCAGAGAGGCCAGACTGAGATGGTTGGGACATGTCCAGAGGAGAGATAGTGAATATGTTGGTAGAAGGATGCTGAGCTTTGAACTGCCAGGCAGGAGGCCTAGAGGAACTCCAAAGAGGAGGTTAATGGATGTAGTGAAAGAGGACATGAAGGTAGTAGAGAAGACAGGGTTAGATGGAGGCAATTGATTTGCTGTGGCGACCCCTGAAGGGATAAACCGAAAGAAAAAGAAGATTCGGCTTCTTTCACACAATTTGTGATAATAAAAGTAAGAAAAGAGTCAAATGTCTTTGTAAGCGTGTATTATCTTTGTGTATTCCAGCCATAAAAAGCAGTTATTGCACCTTCTTTTCATTGAAAAATGCAAAAATGCAACCGCCCAATACAGGATTAACTTAATTATGTGTTGAAATGTAAAAATGATGTGGTGTCCATTTAGGGTGTCACAAGATCTCGTGAGATTACAAGATTTGTCATTCGGGGAAAAAAAAAGTCTAGTGGGCAGTCTAAACACACAATAAATACAAATTAACCTGACAATGTGTCCGCTTTCCTCGTCACTCGCCTCCTTCACTCTTGCCGCACTGGTTCCATAGAACAACGGGATGAACGGAGTGAGCTCTGCTGTCAGTCATACAGTCCGTTTGTCTTGGCGGGTGGAGGCGGGGCCGCTAGCATACACACAGAGTGCAGAGGAGTGTAACCTTGTGGGGAGCTATACAGAACTACTACTAATCGTTTCAATACTCAGTCAGTAACGAAATGGTAGCTCTTTGTTTGGTCGGAGCCAATCATGACGAGCAGCTGAAGGAATCCAGCCACGGCCAATGAAGCAATGCATGATGGGAGGAAGTTATAGTTCTTGTATTGGCACTTGTTTTGCATATTTTTTTAGCTACCGTTCCAGTGTTAAGTTGCCGTGTGAGGATTTTAGCGTCCTTTGTAAGATGACACCGTGCGTCAGACCGTTATATTGAGTAATGACGACCTTCGACCTACGATGGGTTGACACGCTCATGGTGAGATTTCTCATAGCTCATGATTGGCTCCCGTCAAGTGAAGAGCTGCCTGGTCCCCACGGTCTCGTGGCGTGGACAGAAATCTGTGTTCCCGTCTAAACATCGGTGAGTCGGTACAGGAAATGGTACATCCTTCAAAGTAATGTTAAAACCCGGCGATCAAATACTGGAGTGCCCGACCAGGCTGAGCGAAGGTTGCATGTTGCTTAATCTCGACGCTGATTGACTTGTTCACTTGGCGTGGCTGTCGGCCCGGCAGTTGGCGAGCGGATCTGGGAGGTGAAACATCCCCGGACCGCCAAGTGGTATGACAGCCGTCCCATGGCCCACTTGTTTGTTTCCCTTTTACCATTTGAAGCGCTCCCCCGTTCCCCGCTGCCACCCCCGCCGCCGCCGTCACCCACTGCGAGCAAAGTACAGCGGCGGCGACGACAACAATCCCAAAGCCCTCAATCTGCAGCTCAATCTGACCCCTGCCCTCGCCCCGCTCTCCGCCACAGCCATTCAGCAGTTGGCGAGCGCGGCTCAGATTAAAAAAGCGGTTTAAAGTTCGTCACACAGAAGTGCAATTTCGCCACGCTTGTGAAGCCGATAACCATCCAAGGTCAACGGAAATACTTCAAATCAATCAATGAGCCGTTCTCCTAATCCCCAGTGGGCAAAGGCAGATTAAGTATATAATTGACCCCCTTGTAATCCCTGTATCTGCAACGCTAGCCTCGGAGAAAGGAGGGGTCGGCTTTAAGACGCTCGAGTTGCAGAGCGCCGGCTCAGCCCCCTGCTTCCTTAACCCCGTTTCCCCTCTTCCTCCGAGCCCGCCTTCCTGCACGTCGCTGGCCTGGAGCGGGTGGCACGTTGGGGAGGGGGGTGGGGGGGGGTGGCCCTGGCAGGAAAATGTGGCGTATCAGTGCGGCGCTGGATTTGTCTCAAGATAAAGACATGGCTTTTTTTAATCAATAATCCCTGGCGGCCTTGTGCTAAGTCCCCTCTCCAGTATCATTTAAGCACATCTGTTTTAATCTGGGCCACTCTTTCAAGAACTAAACCGAGCAAGGGAGGGAGGGGGCGGGATGCGTCGGGCGGGGTGGGACCAAATTAATTTTTCCCTTATTCTCATAAGACATAAACACGCATCGCAGTCGCCTGCATGTGGGACAGACCGGAATAAACAAGCGCAGAGGGGCAACATTTAGCCGTTTCCAACACTGCAAAAAATCCCTAATCTCTGCATGGTAAGGAATTTTGGACTTTCAATGGGGGTTCATTTGTACCAACACAACAGACATTTTGCCTTTTGGTGAGGCAGATGTGCTTGATTTCTCCAAAAATGTGCATTATTTCCCACAGAAAACACATCCCCTTCACCCCGAGTCGGTAATAATTCATTAATGCGAGATAACATGTTTTTTTATCCACGCGTCCCTGGTAAGCCTTTGTTCGCCGGTCCTTGAACGCAACATTTTCCATCTTACAATATCCTTCACCTGTGGTGGGTACATATACTGTCTTGTTAAATGTGTGTGTGGGGGCGAGCAGTGTGTTCAAATAAGCGTTTTTATGGGTCCAGTTCCTCTAAATCTCCATACAGTTTTTTCCACACATGTACAGTCCATCAGTGGAATTAAAAGGGGCACGGTTGCAGTCCCTATAAAAAGTGTAACCTGTTTTTAGACATCTGCTAATCTGCCCTCAAGCAATTATAATCAGCACAGAACTACGTCTGGTTTTGTTGTTAATTGGTTCTGGTTCTGAGGTTCTGAAACAAGCAAGGTGGTTTTTCCCACAGGAAATCATGTGAATCCAATGAACCCCAAACAAATCCCCAAATTATGATCAAAACATACATTTCATATGTAATAATTATAATTGGACATGCAGAAAATAGGGTTTATAAAATCTAAATGATGAATGAAATAGACAAGTGAACATTTAACACATTTTTTTTGATTTGATTGTCTGTTGACGAAGATGGCGGGGAGTGAAGACTTTTCGATTCATTTTTTCTTGAATTCCTGCAAAACCCCCATATTTAGCAATTGCACTCAACACGTGACTATATGATAAATATTAATATCTGTGTAAAATGGCACTTTTTGGGGAATTCGGCAAATGAAGTTTTTTTCGGAAGGTTTTACTGCTGGAATAGGTGTGTCCCATTTTGTGCGTCGTTGGCTGACTCTTTTTACCTGTTTTTATATCTTCAGCAAAGATGCGGATTGGGGATGATGGACAAAATTCCCCAAAAAGTGCAGAATTTCTTTAAACAAAAAGGTCTTTGCCATTGTGATTGCACTTCAGGACTTGGTTTGTTCCATTTCCTGCGGCCCAAACCCAAACATAATCATCACGCCACGCCTGCTTTCAGTGCATTTTCGCCATCGAAACACAACAACAGCAGTTTTTCTGGTCGGTAAATTGGAAAGTCGCTCATCATTTGGGAGAAATGGGCCAAATATCACTTACAAATGTCTCGGTGGACCGGTGTGTGACAGATTACGCGCGTTAGCACTTGTTAACAGAGTTAATCTGAGATTACGGTCCGTTTCTTAAGACGCGGTTTCTTATTTACCCTTAGCAGACCGCATATGTCATGTGCACATGAAATGATGAGCGTTGACACATATTCTCAAATGAGGAGTCCTGAGTGAAATAATCTTCCTGCGCGGCATATACCCAATTAGACTGAGACCTAATTGAAAAGTGTTTTCCAAAGCTGTGGAGTGGAGTGGATTATTGCCGGACAACTACACGATGGACAGTCCTTGCTGTTCATCTTCAGATTATTCCGATTACGGAGGGTGCTGGAAATTACACTAGGATGTGATTTGAAAGGGAATCTCTTTAGAATTCATCAGCGATAGACTGGGACACTTTGATGGCATCGCAGTCGCAACTGATGCCCACTGAAGGATTTAATCTAGTCACACAACAGTAACAAAAAACAAAAACATGACAGCTGATAAAAACACCGTAACCCGTCTTTCCGGTTGGGTTGTGAAAAAGCACAAACGCGCACGGCGTAGCTGCAACGAATTTCAAGAAACATCGATCAGCCCCGATGTTCGCACAAAATTGAGCGTAACAAACTAGTCGGTCTGCCCTGTACTCGAATAAAGCTTTGTTGACCTATGTATTGTTTTGAATTGAGACTGCTACGGTAAATAACCCGCCACGGGGACAAAGAAAGCTGCGGGCAATTCGATATAGAAGGAGAGAAACACCCTGGCGAAAATGCCAACAAAGCTGAATCAACATAAAAGGAATGCCATTTTTATATTGATTTTGCACATTTTTCTTATGTAAAACTTTAATTATAAATATCACCTTCCTTCCGGTTTTGCCGTGAGTTGTTTCTGAATTTAACAATGTTTCTCACCTTGGTAGCCCACAATGGAGGTGCAAGTCCCAGCATTTTGACAACAAAGGTGAGGAAGAAATAACTCATGGCAAAACAGGAAGGGGGTGGTGGTTTATCTCGCTGCTACATTGTGTCTTTGGGAACAGTGAATGAAGTCCGTTAATGAATGGGAAAGAAATAAAAGCCAGTAAATGTTGATTTATCATTTATATGCATTTTGAATTGTTTTATGGGTTTGAAACTAATTATAAAATGGTAAAAACTTGTTTTGTGTTAAAGGGATAGTTTGGATTTTTTGACATGAGGTTGTATGACATCCCCATCACCAGTGTAGTGCATCGACAGTGACTTACTTCCCTCTACTGGTCAGGTTTGGTGATGGGAAAAGTAGTTCCGGTTAGCTTCGGGGGACACTTAAGTAAGGAGTTTGGTTTCTCAAAACACAAAACAGCAGTGGACAGGCGGGATTGATACGATTTTTGCGACGCAAATGTAGTACTCTTTTGGGCACGTATTGTTTTGAAAAGCCAAACTCTTTACTCAAGTGTCCCCAGAAACTAACCGGAACTACTTCCCACGTCACCAAACCTTGACCAGAACTCGACTCACGGGGATAAGTCACTGTTGATGCACCACAATGGTGATGGGGATGTCATACAACCTCATGTCAAAAAATCCAAACTGTCCCTTTAACATTTCTGAGAGTCAACCACTGAAGATTTCAGGATTTTTCTCAGGATGCCAAGAAGGAAGGACTCACCAAGTTGATTACCACGACAACAATGCACGCGTTGTCCTTAACCCAAAAAAAACCCTGCTAACCGAGGTTCCACTGCATCGGCCTGAGGTCTCTCTTTAACGGCAACCACTCTGCAACCAAATGGCTGCTAATGCTTGGATCGACCAGCTCGTTTCTACCGATAAGAAGGTGGTGTCTGGTTACTCAAACGGGAAGGAAAAATACCGAGCAATGCTGAAAAACATCAACCAAAATCGTCTGTGCTAATATGGGAACTGAACCTCGTCAGGACGGATAAAAAACAAGGAGTAGGAATCCCGGTCAGCCGTGACAATTATTCATCCTTGTTAGAAAACTTTTAGGCAGACTAGGGTCCAACAAAACCAGGAAAAGCACAACAAAGCAGCAGAGGGACAGCCGGAGACACCTTCATCGGCCTCTGCGCCGCCGCCGGCCGAACTAATCGAGCATGACAACAAAGAGGAGTGGTGGCGAGACTAATCCTGACAGAAAACCTCTCATGACGGAAAAACAGATACAGGTCAAAGCAAAGGGTCAGGAATCAGCAACAAGCGGCGCACGTGCAGCGCCGGACACCTCGGTCGGGTCCAGCGGAGAGGAAGAGTACAGGAGACAGATTGGCACCTCCAGGCCTCCTTCAGCAAAATGGCACCGACAGATAGATGCCAGCGTATAGATGTCTCCACTAGTCAATACCCGGAACACGCATACGGGAGGCAGGTGGGTCATCCTTTTATGTCTAAATGGCATCCCTAAAAGTTATTCTCATTTTTAAAAATATACAACATAGCTGAGCTGGGACCTCTGAACTGGTCACCAGTCTGGACTGGACTGTAGCCTTCATTATTGATGACATGGATGATCAAATTTGACACTCGTTTGCTTTTTCACATCCAACACGGGGCCAAGATGTGGATGTTTTGGTTGCTTTTAGCATCTTTAATGTACAAATCAAATCACAACGCCTCGGCTGGATTTCTTGGGGAAGCATTTTTAATCTTCTTAAAAATAGCTGTAAGCAAAGTCAAGTGTACTGGGAAAAAACGTGGAAAACAAGAGCAATGATACAAACCAAAAAAAGAAATGATGTCAATTCATATCAATTGTGGCCCATTATTTTATATGTCAAAAAGAATGTACAGTTACAAATCCCCAAGCCTAGTCCTTGAACGCACCATAGTATTGTGTGTGTGCTCAAGCTTGTTCCAAATGCTGATGCTGTGTGTGAATGCAAGAAGGTGAGACTTGACCACACTACATTTGTCAAATGTGTAAAAATAATCATGAACTTATCGCTGTTTCACGGTTGAATACGGCCTCGTAGTCGTCAAAACAAATGCGTATATAAGCAACTTGTACGTACTCTTGGCTCAAATTAAGCATTTTCAATCGTATGATTGGCTAAATGAAAGAAAATACAAATATAATGTTATATGTAGTGTACTATCTGTGATGTTGTGTGCCCCTTTAAGAGGCGGGCTCTGTGGCTGACAGCAGCTCCTGTGGGAATGTTCACTACGCTATTGCAGTCGTTTTCTGCTACACTGAACGCTAGGCGCCGGGAATGTCACATTGATGACATCTGAGTTTCTTTGATTGATAGGTAGATAAATACGTACTTTATTAATCTCCAAGAGAAATGTATACTTGTTATTTATTTATTTATTGTACTTATTTGACATATGTCTTATTTTCTATTAGTATGTCAACTATATCAGGTAACGTAAGTGCAAAAGTGATCATAGGAGTGTTATTTCATGACTTGAGGGCACTATTATGGGTAAAAGAAACATATTTAGAAGGTCGGCAACAGGTTTTCCAAGCTTTTAACTACAAAAATATTCCATTTATAAATAAGTAATACTACACACACCAAACAATGCAGTGACGGACCAGGCAAGTTACATTTGTTTTGTACACAAAACAGTAAATAATCGATAAAAAGCATTACAGTTGTCAATTGGCCCTCGTTTATCGCGGCTATTTGGTTCCGGACTTGACTGTGATATGTGAATATCTGCAAAGTAGGATTCAATAATAATAAATGAAATATTTGCATAGTTAGAGCCTGGAAAACCTGTTTATGACCTTCTGAAAATTGCTTTTTTAACATTAAAGCCCTGTAGACAAGAAATAACACCCCTATAGTCAACTTCGTACTTACACCTAATGTTGTAGATACGACAAGCAATAATAAGATATAAAAACTTGCGTCAGCATATGGAAAGTTCATTGTTGCTGTAGTATCTCAAACATCATGTGGGTTGAATGCGTTGCATCGACGTGAACCAAATCATTTATCCTCACAATGACCATCTTTGTTGACTCCAATACTACCGATTTAAGCATAGCAAGCTACTCAGCTAACTGGGTAGCCTCCCATTTATTCATTCTGAACTTATGAGGGGTTCATACCTGAGTGGGGAAGGACAAAGTACGAAACCAAAAACCACTTCCACACAGATTGGGAGGAGGGGTTTATTTTTTTTCCACGCTGCATCACGCAGTCAATTAATGTAGTACTGACGCCTTGTGACCAGAACTTTTGATGAATAGTAGGCTATAGCCAACCACAAAAGAGCAATTATTAATTAGTTTTTGATTTAAAAAAAAAAAACCTTCGCCCCACCTCCACCTAGTGGTCAATATGTGTGTTTTCAGTTGACAGAGCGGACATAGGTCCTGTGTTAAAATGTTGTTTTGGGGCAAACGTGCCAGGACATGGACAAAGAAATGAAAAAGCAAACGCTCCACGCTCGCGGGGCTGATGTGGATTAGCAAAAGCAAAGAGTAGTTGTCTGTCTGAGCTAGGATAAAGCAAACAAGCAAGAGATAAACACATGGCGGACTTTCCCGACACCTGCTAAGTTGAGCAAGGACTTAATTGTGACGCCGGCTCTTTGTTGACGCAAACATGTTTGTGCGATCTCCTTTAATGGGATGTCAAGGAATGTTTGCAGTCCGAGATTAATCACACACACACGCACACACGCACACTATCCCAAGTGACCTCCAGCAAGCACACGACTCGGCTGCAGCTGAGACACAAAAAGGCCGAGCATGGGGTGACGTCGACAGCTTAGAAATCTTTTACCCAATATTTCATCAATACAGTTCCGTTTCTTTGTTCTGTTCGATAAAGCTCCTTCAGGTACTACATACAAGCGATGGCAGTTTTGGCTTTTTTTTTAAACAAAAGGTGCACAATCCGTACGTATAATTAATGCACGTAAAACCCGCAAGAAAACCTCCAAAATCGCCAACGACGCTCCATTTACATAACGTCATCTGCATACTAAGCGAGCAACCCGCAATTATTGTTAGTACCATTGTTACGCCAAAGAACTACGTTGGAGGCGTAGTGACACCTCGCCACTCCACACAGGCTGGCGAGTTAGAAAAGGTTAACTCCAGGTGTCGCGTTCCTTTCTATGTTGCTATTTGAAATCCATGCGCCCAAGAAGGGAGCTAGAGTATTACGTGTTATCACGAATGTGCATGTTACTACATGGATAGAAAACCATAAAGCCTTGTTGGGAGGCCTTTTTCATAGCGTGCCGTGTAGGCGTTTCCCAATGTGTGCTGCCTCTTTGTATCTGTTTTTATATCTTTAGAACGCACAGAAAAAAGAAAGACGTGTCTTCGTGTCTCACAAGGGTTGTGGATGATGGGCAAACATTCCAAAAAAAGCACTGCTTTCCTTTAAGGGAACCAGTTTGGCCACACAACCGTACAATAAGGTACACAAGAATGCAATAGTTACTGAAGAACTAATGAGGAACTAACGAGAAACAAATTACTATGGCGCACAAATTTAAAGTAGTTACTGAGGAACTAATGAGGAACTAAAGATGAACTACTGAGGACAAAATTAATAGTGGTTAGGTTTAGGGTTAGGGGCGTTTGTTCCTCATTAACTACTATAATTGTGTGTACCTTTTGGGTCAACTCCCTAAAGAGAGTCGGTTCTCTCACTTTGTGATGATTTTGATGTTGCTTAAAAGTAATTATTAGCAAAATACATGTGTTTTTTTACTTCTCTAATAATGCTAAAAATCCTATTCATTTTCTATGCTCCCAAAACAAAAATATTCAATTTATTAACATTGAATCCCGTATTGCAGGACGTTTGTTTATCCCGACTCGGGTCTGGAACCAATAAACTCTACCAAAAAAATATGGGTCATTATTATTTTGCACTATGTTGTGTGGTTAATGTTATTACACATACTAGCTCAGTGCATATTCAGTCTAATGGAAAGCCTTCTTGACAGACACACACTCACATAGCACAATCAGAATTGCGCAACACTTGTGCATGACTGATGGAAAAACACCGGGAGAGGAGGCAGACAAACAAAATATGCATTGTTGTCATTCTCCGCGCTCAAGCTTAATTTTAACCAAGTGTCCTGTGATGTGCATTACAAGAGACAAGATTTTGGGGGCCAACTGCGAGAAGGGAGATGATCTCCTGCAGCCGAGCCTCCACTTGTCTGCCCTAAACTGATGATTTTGTTACGAGTGTCCAATGCTGTGCATTAAAAGAGACAAGATTGGGTGGTCTGCTGCTCAAAGGTAAGCGATCTCCTGCAATAGAACCTCCACTTGTCTGTTGATTTTATTGTATGAGAAAAGAAGTCAGGATTTAGGTTGTTACATATGGATATAATAATAATAGTAATAGCGCTAATGGGCATAATCCATAAGTGAATGATGCATAGTCAGGGCAAAGAAAACCTGTTTACAATCCTCTAAATATGTTTTTTGAACCTTACTAGAGCCATGTAGGGATGGAATAGCACCCATATAGTCACCATTCGTATCATCATATCATATTAGATAATAAATAAGACATGACCTTGAGGGGGGACAGAATAGATGGTGGAGAGGAAGAGATGTTGGGGGTTCAGAGTTGAGTTTTAGATTTCCCGCAGTAACCCGTGTTATTGTTGTGCATGCTGCATTTAAGGCCGCAATAAAAGCCAGTTGTTCCGGTCTGGTGCTCCCATAGACAGTACAGTATTTCCATTATGCAAAACCAGCGTACAAGTAAACATATTTACACCAAACCGAGACATCTTCCAAAGTGGTCTTTTCCCCCCTGCATCATTTCACTGTTGTTTGCTCACTCGAGAAAACAAGATAATCCCGCGGGCCTGCAGATTAGACCCAGAGAGCCGCAACTCATCCAGCGGCAGGGATTGTTTCAGTACTTTTTCAAGGGGGAGACATCCTCCGTGTTTTGCTGTTACTTGACCCCAGCTTAAGTATTTACGGCAGACTGTCACGTGACTGAAGGGCAAGTTCATTACGGCCCGAGCTGTTTGCTTTTAATCAACGGCAAGCGTTGCACCCTCGGCATCACAAAATGACTTGCTCGTTCGATGCCAGGCAATGCAAACGACGTGAGCTTCAGCGTACAGGAAGTCGCGGTGCGCTTTACTCACGTCAAACAACCGTTCGATGTACACTTCCTCGTTAACCTTCTCCCGCAGCATGTCCTGGGAGTGACGGACGAAGGTCACGTAGCCGTCAGCTACGTCCATTCCGGGCTTCTAAAAGAGGCAGGGATGAGGGAACAGCATTTAGGCAACATCAATGCAAATATATAACATCTCTTTTGGGTTATACAAGGCGCCATCACGTTGCGGTGAAACCGGAGCGCGTTAACGCATCCCATAAATCAACTGCTGCTTGATTCAAAACAACTAAGCGCTAAACGTAACACGTAACCGAAAACTGTTATTTCCCAAGTCCGCAAGGCATGCTGGGTAGTCCAGCTGCAACAACAACATGGACTATGGACAGCAGAGCATTGGATATTGAGAGTCCTCCTTGTTATCTTCTCAACATATTTTGCAATCTAGCAAACACGGCAAAATGTGGGGAAAGAAACGCAAACGCTACCCAGCATGCCTTTCGGCGGGAATAAATGGGTGGAGGATTTTTTTGCATAGGTTTGTTTGCGTATACATTTTTCTTACGCCCGTGTGGTGCGGTAGGTCGGTTACGTTGTGCGTCGACGTGTTTTCTCGTACAAGCTTCAGATTGCATCAGACTATTTTGGCGACTCAAAATGTGGCACAAGTCATGCGGTCGGCTACGGTTTCAATGGTTTAACAAAACAATCCCGAAATTCCTGATGGGCCGGATTAAGACCCTCGGCGGGGCAGTTGTGGCCCACGGGCCGCAGTTTGGCCTCCCCTGACATACAGTAAGGTAACATTTACTCAACAACTGTTCAACCCGCACCCTGAATGAAAGAATCCGTTCCAAAAGGTCAGAAAACGTCCAAAAACGTAATCCATTTTTTTGCCGTAACTTTTATAATGAATCCATTCCAGGCGCACAAAACGCATTTTTAGTTGTGCATGCAGAAAACAAAGCAAAACAAACATGAACACCAAACAAAACGGATGATGGAAAATTTAACACGACTTTGACCTTTTTTGAAGACCAGTCCTTGCAGCAGGTGCAACTATCCGTAACGCGTCCCACTTAAACCCCTCCCCCTGCATGCTGTGTTAGCGATGGAACCTTCCTACAAGTTCTTTCTGGAATTCAATAGTGTTTCTTTATCAAGGTTCTGGCACTTTTTTGCAGCCGTATTTAATAATAATAATAATAAAGAACACTCAGAATTGTGCACTGCTTTTGAACAACGCACAACAGAGACAGATATGAGTTGTTCTGCATGAGTTCTATGAACAAATGCAGTCGATCGGCCCCCGCCCACACACACACATATATATACTGTGTATACCACTACACTATCACTTTTGCCTTTGGAAAAGACATTTGGTCACCAAAATGTTCTTGGGTTGTTGGGAGAAGCAGCTTTTGGAGGTTTTTTGGTAGCATTTGTTACTCTTTTTAGGGCAAAATTGCGAGCAGGCCCACCGCCTTGGGTGAGAAGCAACCCCACACATGAGTGGTGACAGGATGGCATGACGCAGGATCGACCGGTAGCGTTCGTCTTTTCTTCTTCGGACACGCTTTTTTCCGGATGCCCCAATCAGAAAGGGGATTCGATTCGTCATAGAAAATGATTCCGTCCGAGTCCTCAGCAGTCCAATGCATGCACCGGTTGCAGAATACCCGTCTATTTCTGATGTTTATCCTGGAGCAACGTGGCTTCTCTGCAGCCTTTCGACACCAACCCATCTTCTCAAAGTCTTTGCCTCACTCAGGTGCTGCACTGCTTGGTGCCTCAAACCCGCAGCTAAATCAACTTTCTTTGGCGCCCAAACAACTGAACCTCTCGCCTTAAAGTTCTAAACGATCTGAAAATGGATGGTTCAGGTGTCATTTTACAAGCAGCAATATTCTTGCAGGTGAAGTCCTTCTAGTGCTCAGCAGTGACGACTGCATGTGTTGCCTTGCGGGTGACCGCCGTTAACAGAGGAAAAACAAATATTTCAAGCACCACCCTCCTTTTCAAAGCTTCCAGTTTGTTATCACTCAGTCAGGATGAAAGCCTCGGTCCTCGTCAACACTCTCATCTGTACTAGCGAGACTCATTAACAAGATGTCAGCTGGGGCAGGGCTGAAATGCAGTGGGAATTAAGTTCATTTTCGAAAAACAAAACGGGTTCCATTCATTTATCACTCTTTCTAACTTTCAGAAGTAAATGCGACTTACCATAATAAAATACGAGGCATCAGACTGGGTGAAAAGGAACATTTGTGTCAATCACAGCACTTTCGGGCCATGACGGTATTGTGTCCCAACTCTAAAAGAACCACGACCCATCGATTCTGTGGACTAGATTTTCTGTAAAAACGAGACGTTTTTCGCAATGTTTTTTGTCGAACACCAAATCGCCTGAAAAGCGAGGCTCCACTGCGTATTACTCATCAGCGTCACGCCGACTAGACTCAATCCAGTTCAAGCTAGATCGTCCAGTTTTACCGACAGGGAGGATCTAGTTGAAAATGCTACTCGGATGCCTTCTGACCGAAATGGTGTCTGCACAGCTCGGCTGCCAAACAACTCCTGCAGTCTGGCCATGTGCAAAGCGAACTCCACCTCTGCAGATACTCGCTCGGCTTTACCGGGGACAGCAGATTGTGAGGGGGCTTGTCGCTGTGACATCCAAAATATTCAAATATTCACTGCGGATGATACAGTACGCTCTTTTGCAAAATAAAATCCTGTCAGACCTTTACTTTGCACGAACAAAAAGCAGGCAAGAGGACCCCAAACCGCTCCATTAACACACTTGCCATGGCGATCGCGACGTGTAAATAAATATCCCTTTGTTTTTTTTACCAGTGAAGTTCCAGATTCGTACACGAGGAACATAATTAGCGTGCCGGACTGGGAAGTGCGACCCCTGCCAGCACAAGCGATGCCTCGTCACATTCACCGACAAGACGTTCATTAGAAATCTGTCACGTGTTGGCAGCTAATACAGCTCGGATGCACGCACACACACACGCGCCCTGACAGCAGAACGGGAGTGTGTTGTACAACACGGGCTCACAACGCGCGCGCCGCACGACGCGAGGCAGGCTGGCTGTCGGTGTCTGGCCGTGTGGATACAGACGGACATTGGACACAACAAACACGGGGACGCATCAACGCCGTCTGGATTATGCGTCCACAAACGAGAGCTTGGTCAAATATTCACTGACATCAGCAGCACTTTCCTAGCGTTCTCCATATTTAGTCCAGTCAAATGTCGGGTTTCCAACGCAGGATTTGCTTTTTTAGAGAAA
>QODF01000067.1:1149944-1233853 GCA_024372805.1 Oostethus manadensis
TTTTTTGCTAGACAGTAGAATTCATGCTTCCATCTATCCCAGCAAGCCTTCCAGGTCCTGAAGCAGCAAAACAAGCCCAGACCATCACACTACCACCACCATATTTTACTGTTGCTATGAAATGCTGTGTTACTTTTACGCCAGATGTTCCAAAAAGTTCTACTTTTGTCTCCTCAGTCCACAAGATCTTTTCCCAAAAGTCTCGGCAGTCATCATTTTGTGTTCAATTATGTTATCTTTGACTAATAGTTTACTCTTTTTTATGAGCACAAACATTTAAGTGTGACAAAAAGTCAGGAAATAGTTTTTCACACCACTGTAGGCTCCAGCAAACCCCCGTGACCCTGATGTGGATCAGCGGCGTAGAAAATGGATGGATGGATATTAGAGAAAAAAAAAAGTCTTTTTGGCCTGTACTCTCTCGTTCCAGTCCCAAACAGAGCACCCTAAGCGTGGATTTTTTTATTGATTTCCGTTGCTAAATTACGACGGCGTATTGGCGACTCTAAACTGTCCAAAGGTATGAATGTGAGTGTGAACGTTTGTTTGTCTGCCCTACGATTGACTGGCGACCAGTCCAGGGTGTACCCCGCCTCCCGCCCAAAGCCAGCTGGGATAGGCTCCAGCATACCCGCGACCCCAGTGAGGATAAGCAGCATAGGAAATGGACGGATGGATGGATTATTTCCAATTGCAACAACTCATTTGATTTTTCACCTCCCTTTTGGTTTTCATCCGACTGTTTGAAACAAATTACACCGTCACAAACAACAAAAACACCGTCGCCAGGATGTATGGTAAGTCTGCATCCACCTTCCGTTCCATCCATTCATCATCTCGCATGAAAACTAAAATCATGCCCTTTAAAATGTATTTTTTGTAATATTTTGGGTGTCTGGAACGGATTCATTGGATTTCTTCGACTCCCTAAGGGGAAAGAGAATTAGTTCACTTTTCAGGTCATATGTTCAAAGGAAAACTGCATTTTTGGGGGGAATTTTGTCCCTCATCCACAATCCCGCCGCGTGACATCTGTGCGTTCTAAAGATACGAAAACAGGTAAAAAGAGGCCGCTAATTAATGGCAGCACGTAACGGGACACACCCACTCCACCTGGAAAGGTGGCGATTTAAACACCTCCAAAAATATGTAGGTCACATGACGTACATGGAGCTTTTTTGTCAAAAGCGGTTTTTTGTGTGACTTCTTAGCTGTTTTTGTATCTTTAGAAAGCAAAGAAAAGCGAAAACCTGCCTTCACGCCTCACGTATGGATTATGGATGATGGGCAGCATTTTTTCTAAAGTGCATTTCTCCTTGAAAACCAAAGTTCCCGCCGTCGCCCACAATATTTCAGCTATGAACGGAGGGCAAAAATAAATGAAGGGACTCGTACCCCCCATCGGCATGCACTGCTATAACGATAACGGTCCCGTCCGTGCAATCCAAGTGGTCAAACCACGGAAGGATATGCAAAGCAAGCAAATGAACACAAACACAAAATACAGAACTTGCACTTACAGGCACGTCCACATACTTGGAGGCAGCTTTCACCTTAAAGGAGAGAAACAAACAGCGAGGATTCCAGCAATGACATCACAGCAATATGCCCAGCATGCAGTTGAGTCCATTTATGTGACTCTTTCAGGTGCAATTCCAGAGACAACAACTTGACTTTTGGGCAAACAAACTGTCATCAAGCAACCGTGCGAGTCTTCCCGCGTAACTCTGATCACCAGTACGGAGTAATACTTGAGATAATTAGGACATCCGATCCTGTTCGCACTCTGTTTGACACTTCAAGGCAACACCGTCGCTCATTTGAGAATTCCGGCAAGAGTGAGGCGTCCGCTCTCGGGGGGATCGCCAGGATCACAGTTTGGGAGGGTTGACAGTCACCAGCAATCCGAGGCGTGCAGGATGAAGTCGTAGCTAAATGACAGCGAGTCAAACAGCAACCCAGATGATTTGATACGCCGTGTCCGCTTTGTGCCCAATAATCAGGACATGCACCTTCGTTGGCACTTTCAATCCGGTATTGCTTGAAGAGTCGCGCAACAGACACTAGTGTTGCAGGAAATGCAGGGTTTTCTCCAGAAGAAGCTACAAAATGGAAAAATCAACTTACTGTGAAAGAAAGAAGGGAGGAAAACAGCGTTCCTTCGTCGTATCTGGAGAGCTTCGCCAGCACACTTTCCAGAATGACCACAAACTGAAAGAGAGTTACAGAAAAGACGTTTTGACAGTCGCGAGCGATGCCCCCTGCGACATCCCCACTGGGCCATCTGCTGTTTGACGCCCCTGCACAAGCTTCATGGAGGACCATGATGGTGCGCCCTCCGCTGTGCTGTGGGGGAAGCATCTCAGGTGGGACCACCTTAGTAACGTTGGAAGCCCTCTTAACCGTCCAGGCAGAATAACTGTCTCCCACCTTTCAATGTCCCATATTTGCTGTTCTCGTGCAAACTCCAAATGGCCAATTTCGTGGTGTTAAAGAAGACGAAGCCTTTGAAGATGGTTTTGTTCCTAACCCTTTGAGCGCCAAAGTTGCAAAACTGCGAAAAGGAACACGGCTGAATTGAAAACGCCATCGCTGCCTCATGTAGTTAATACTTCACAACAGGAAATGGCGGCCAACTGCAACTCCAGTCTGAGCCATATTTGTGGGCGTGTTCCTGTACAAAGTTTAGGAGCAGCACATGCTGGAGCCAATGCTTTGCTTCGCTGTGTTCAGGGTGGCAGGAATATGGTGGGTTGTCACAACGCTGCTAATGGTGAGAGGGGGACTACCCCCGTCACAAACTTTGGTTCATACTGATGGTTTTTAGAGTATGCCTTTGCCTCCACTGTCAAGCTACAACCTTTCCAAATAGTAAGATGAAAACAAAGTATTTTTTTGAAAAATCCTTGTCTGACACAGATTGCACGTTTTGCACATATTATTGCATGTTGATCAATGCTCGGCGTCGTGTAAACAAATCGACTGGGTGAGTTACCTTTGCCACCAGCAGGGTAATCATCTCCTTCACTGTCTCTTCAATGAGATTGTCAATTTGGGAATGGTATTGTCTCTACAGAGAAAGAAAAGAAAAACACATACAGTATTACTCACTGTCATCCACATTCGGAATACACATACTTCTCTTTGGGTGTGACCAGGATGGACAGGATCAGAAATGAGCATATCAGAGGGACAGCACATGTTAGAGGTTTCAGAGATAAAGTCAGAGAGGCTGAGATGGTTGGGACATGTCCAGAGGAGAGATAGTGAATATATTGGTAGGAGGATGCTGAGCTTTGAACTGCCAGGCAGGAGGCCTAGAGAAAGACCAAAGAGGTTCTGCCAAACAGCAATATGGAACCACAGGAGTGACAGGAAATACTTGTGGAAATATGAAGGTTTGCAAGAGACCTTCGTGGCTCAGCGTGTGTGCCCGAATACAGTGCACCTTGTTGGGCCACAGCAGGTGGCTGCCTCCTCTCTGTACTCCGGTTCTCCTGGTAGTAGTAATGTCATGATATTTGATATATTTGAAGACGAATCACAGGTACAGTTGGCAAAATCCTGATTTGTTCCAGTCCTTCTTACCTCGGGGTGTGCACAAACTACACTTAAACATAAATTTTAAAAACATAGAAATAAAAAACATGTTACTAATCAGTATCATATCGGCCTTGAGAAGCAGAAATTGCTCGCTATCGGTTTGAAAAAACAGTGCGTCTCTACTCGTAATTGAATTTAAAAATTCATAATTTCACCAAAAATATCATTGTAATACAGTGCTTTTCAAACTGGGGGGCGTGTTCCCTGGTGGGGACCGGCATTATGACGGGGGATTGCAAGGCTACCATGCACACTTTTTATTAGTACCGTATTTTTCAGACTACAAGCTGCTGCTTTTTTCTTTGCCTTAGTTTTTGAAAATTACGTTGGGGAAAACCTATGCTCATGAGGTCTGGGTAGTGACCGAAAGGACGAGATCGCGGGTTCCGGCGGCCGGAATGAGTTTTCTCCGCAGGGTGTCTGGGCTCTCCCTTAGAGATAGGGTGAGAAGCACTGTCATCCGGGAGAGACTCGGATTGAGAGGAGCCAGATGAGGTGGCTCGGGCATCTGGTTAGGATGCCTCCCGAACGCCTCCCTGAGGAGGTGTTCAGGGCACGTCCAGCCGGTAGGAGGCCTCGGGGAAGACCCAGGACACGTTGGAGAGACTATGTCTTTCAGTTGGCGTAGAAAGGCCTCGGCATCCGCCGGGAAGAGCTGGACGAAGTGGGCGGGGAGAGGGAAGTCAGGGCTTCTCTGCTTAGGCTGCTGCCCCCGCGAACCGACCTCGGATAAGCGGAAGAAAATGAATAGATGGATGGATGTTGGGGTAAACTTTTTATTATTACAGGAATAAAGTCAAAGTAGTTTGGGAATAAAGTCATAATAAGAAAGTTGACAGCAAAAAAACCCCAGCAAAAATGGAAAAAACCTAGTAATAAACTTTTCCCCCTATATCACCAAACTGAGAACATCCATCCATCCATTTTCTATGCCGCTTATCCTCATTAGGGTCGCGGGTATGCTGGAGCCTATCCCAGCTGAATTTTGGGCGGGAGGCGGGGTACACCCTGGACTGGTCGCCAGTCAGTCGCAGGGCAGACAAACAACCATTCACACTCGCATTCACGCGCTAATGGACAATTTAGAGTCACCAATTAAACTAACATGCATGTTTTCGGAATGTGGGAGAAAACCGGAGTACGCAAGCACCGGGAGAACATGCAAACTCCACACAGAGATGCCCAACGGATATTTGAACCCTGACATGCCAACATGCAACCCACTCAGCCACCTTGCGGCCCACCAAACTGAGATATTCGATCAATATTGCGTGTGAATGCAAAAAAAAAAAAAAAAAGTGTAGTGGAGCTGAAATGCTGTGAAAATGCACTGCAATGAAAACCGGACGGAGAATTTGGAATGGTTTGGAACCCTTTTGCTTGTCGCACCAACACAACAACCCAGTCGAGACGGAGTAACAATTATTTGTTGTCAGTAATTGGTACCAGCCTCTGAGATCTCTCACTTGCACGCAAAGTATATTCAGTACCGCCGACACATACGCTAATGAAATCCAAACAATTCAAGGGGAGGGTGACGCGAATAATTATACATTGGGAACAAGGAGGGTGTGATTACAATTGCATTTGGGGCCACACTTACCCAGTCTCTAACAAACTTTCACAAGACAAAGAGGAAGGGGGAAAAAAAAGCATCTGAGCTGAGAAGCAGAAAGATGGAGGTGACATGGCACGTGTCAAATGATTTGAATAATATCAAAGGATAAAAAGCTGCAAATGAAAACTGAGAAGGACTTATAGAGTTTCTGTCGACAGCATTCCAATTGTTTTCACTGACCCGTGCTGATCAGCAGCATCATTCAGTCATCTCATAATGTCTGAAATGTTATTTACATTTAATACCTTTACTTCTTTGATAAACGGTCTGCATTCTTGCTTTCAATAATGAAAGGATGCACTTTTTTGGAATTTTAACCATCATTCACAATCTTTACGTGAGACATGAAGACGCATCCTTCTGCACTCCGAAGATGTAAAAAAGGTTCAAAAGAGGCAGATAATTAACACTCATAATGGGACACACCTACAACATGGAGTACTTACACTCTTCTGCTCGTTTGAAGCACTAGCGGAACCTTTTTTCAGGGCGAGGTGTCACTATGCCTGTTATGCAGTTCTTTGGCATAATATTAATAATAACAATGTCGCTTGTTGAATATGCAGGCTTTGTGTGTTCATGTCTCACATAAGGATTGTGTTTGATGGGCAAACAAAATTAATCAAAGTGCACTTTTTTAACCGGAGCCTATCCAGTGGAGGTGGGGTACACCTAATTTCAGAGCACCGGTTCTTGTCATTTTCAGACCTACCTCTTGATCCAGGTCCATGGCGCACAGCTTGGCAGACTGAGCCTTGGCGTCCACCATGACGTTGAACATGGTGCAGATGGACTGCGGCACTCGGAAGTCTGTAGCCCGACTGCTCCTCTGAAGCCTGGCCTCGAATGCCGCACGGGTTCTTTGGCAAAGACAAAAACATCCAAGGCCTCAGTCGGGATTTTTCCGGACATCTCATACAGAAAATGATGCTGGGCTTCACTGGGTCCTTAATTTTTTATTAACAAAAATGAGAGTAAATTTGTGTCCAGATAGGCTATTTTTTGCAAAAACCAAGACATTCCATGTATGCTCAGCACCCTGTGGTCCGAATGGTACAATCCTGATCACATGGCATTTTCTTATGATTTGACGGCAAGATTGATAGTCAGACTCCCGCGGATCGAATTGTCAGAATTATCAATAATTATTATTTAACGTCACCTTTTCCTCGCATCCTTCCTACCGTTTTATGCAGGATTCAATCATGTCACTGGACATCAGTTTCAGTCGGGTCTCCAGGTGTTTGCCAAACTCCTCCTCGGGCCAGTGAAGGTCTCGGATGAAGGTCTGCAGAGCATCCAGCTTCCAAAAGAGATCCTCTGATGTCCCTGAGCCGTTGCTTTAAGGATAACAGGTGAAAATTGAGGGTTTTGAATATCAGCACATCAGTGTAATCAGGTGACTTTGGTTGGGGGAGACACACAAGCACCAAGACTTGCAGGTTGGAATGAGCTCACAACCGGCACTTCCTGGCCACACCACCGGGTTTACAGCAGCACGTTAAGATTTTCTTTTATTGTGGTTTTGAATTATGAACAACCGCCCCAATAATCTCCAATGACAATCCCTAATAAAAAACACTGGCTAGTGTTTCAACCATAATCCACGGTGATCTGAAACTCAACTCTGAACCCCTGATGTCACTTCCTGTCTGTCTGCCACTCTGCACCCCAATGAAACCCATTCAGCATCTTGAGTCTTCTTTATGTCTTAAATGGATTCTTTACTCTTATTATTTCTAATATATTGGGCAATGGGAGTGTAAATGTGACTATAGGGGTGTTATTTCACATGTAAAAGGCTCTAATAAAGTAATAAAACGAACACAATGTCTAGAGATCTGTGATAAAGCATCATAAACAGGTTTTCTATGCTACAACAACTGCATACATAAGGAACACTACTTTGCAGAAATGCAATATCGGGTCTGGAACCGATTAACTACGTTGCTGTGCATGTTTGGTGCCATTTCCACATGATGGGTACTAGAACCCAAGTTTGGATAACTCGGAACTTTACTGTCATTGTGACTTTTAGACAGTAAAGACGGCCTGTGGGAGCCCTGCGTTGGGCTGGAACAACAAATAGAGAGCCAAAGGAAGGAATCATTCGTGAACATGATCACAATTTACGTATGAGACAATGTAGGGTGCCGTTTTTGGGAAGGAAAGGTACGGGAAGATTTCAAATCCTTACAACATCAACCTGACATGTTCCACGTCACGGCATTGGCATAAATGTGGCTTTGTGGTCTGGACAAACCAAAACATTTGACAGCTACGCCTCGAAAAGGTTCGATTATTAGTAGGGATGCTCCGATCGATCGCAACCCATCAATATCGTCCGATTACCGTCGAAAACGCGTGATCAGCATATGCCGATAATTCGAGGCTAGCTAACTAGCCAGTTAGAGTTATCCGCCTAGCTTCCGATCTTCAGACTCCAAAATGTGAGTTTTTACCACAGAGGCGTTTGGTTTTTCAAACAAACACGCAGCGTGGTTAGTTTGGAGCTCGTTTTTGTCCCACGGGGACATGCACAAGGTAATGGTTTGATTTATTTTGAACGTGCGTACACGTTACATCGGAATACATCACGTAGTGCCTCTTCCTGCCTGTTTGGGGCTCAGAGACGAGGAAGGCGCGCAAGCACATGGCGATATCGTCGGGTTGATTTTCATTGACTACCTCACTGCTTAGTCGGGGAAACACTGCCCTCTGGCGTTTTTAGAAGAGAACTGCAAGTCATCTTAACTGATCTTGCGAAGCATCTCTCAACAGCACACGCCACTAGAAAGCTAAATCCAAATTCTCTCACTTCTTTTCAAAAAAGTATCGCACATTTCCCCTGGTTGTTAACTGCATTAATAAAGAAGTAATTACTTTATTTCAAATGACTTTTTCTGGGAGCTGCTTTTGAAATGGAAAAAAGGCGAAGGTTTGGGACCTGGCAGGCCTTTCTGTTGACAAGCCACACGTATGCCAAAGATGTGTGCAGGTCTCTGAGTACAGGAGGCAAGTACACACTCTGACTCATCATTTGATGCCATCCAGTTGGGCGGAGAAAAGACGGGCATTTTTGGGAGGTGAACGCTCGGTGCTGTTAGATTTGCTACTTTGGGCATTTGGAGGTTGACATTTGGCAAAGCGCCTTCTCTACTCCTGCGGAGAGAAACAATAAAATAAAAACACGTGTTATAATAATTGAATAAAAATACAAATATTTAATAATGCAAACGTTTTATGTTGACAATGCCAAGGGACCGTGAAAAAAAACTGCTAAAGTTGCCCCAAAGGCACTTTGGATGGATGCCCCCATGTGGTTGTACTGGTGTGACTGGTGAGTTTTTCCATTCCATTCTGGCGGTTCAATGGAATCTCCGTCGGGCATCTCTGTGTGGAGTTTGCATGTTCTCCCCGTGCGTGTGTGGGTCTTCTCCGGGTACTCCGGTTTCCTCCCACATTCCAAAAACATGCATGTTAGCTTCATTGGCGACTAAATTGTCCAGAATGGTTGTTTGTCTGTATGTGCCCTGCTATTGACTGGTCCGGGGTGTACCCAGAAATTTGCCCTAACTCAGCTGGGATAGACTCCAGCATACCCCATAGAACATGGATGGACTTCAATTTGTTGCTGGCTCAGTATTTTTTGGGGGGAAAATGGAAAAAAAACCAAGACATTGTTGTGGAGATGACAAAAAGAGAAAAATGAAGCAGTCAAATGTTTGGCCATGAGTACAGATAACGTTGCCCAGCCTCTAGTAGTACATTCAGTACAAAGAATCAAACAGAGAGAGAAAATCCATTATAGATGGACGCCACAGGAAGCTAAAGATGTAAAGGTAAATAAAGTGCCCTTACTTGACAGGTTCCCACGATTCCCTTTCAAAGCCTCTATGAATAGACTGGGCAATGGATGACTCCATCAGGTCCACATAGCGCACCACCAGGGGGGCATACAGGTCTTGCAGGTGTTTGTGGAACTTTCCGTTGCAGAGGTTATCTGTTTTGAGAAAACAATGCAATTTTTGTAATATTTCAGTAGGAGATTTACAGTACATGTATGTTGCTAACACCGTGGTCCACGTTGGAGTCCAACGGCTAATTAATTAGTGAAGTAGTAAAACACAAGTGTCTGGGACTTTTTTATGGCCTAGTAACTTCTGCTTCTAACCCCTAACCCTAACCTCTACTCATTACTTCATTAGTTCTTCATTAGTTCCTCACTACTACTTTAGTGAGGAACTAACTACTTTATGTGCCTTGGTTACTCAGTAGTTACTCAGTAATTACTCATTAGTTCCTCAGTAACTACTTTATGTGCCTTGGTTACTCAGTAATTACTCATTAGTTCCTCATTAGTTCCTCAGTAACTACTTTAAATGTATGTGCCTTAGTCATTAGTTCCTCATTAGTTCTTCATTAGTTCCTCAGTAACTACTGTATTTTTGTGTACCTTGTGAGAATCGTGAAATTGTTTTAATGTACTTATTTCATAGTACACCTCTTGGCTGCCATGCCTCTAGTAGTATATGTCTATGTCCAATTTTTTTTATCCATTCCGATTTCACCTACAGTATGTGTCAATCCAATCTCCCGGGACCTTCAGAATCAAGAGTGCTGGTCCAGGGCACTTAAGCAATATAAACTCCTGCACTTTGCATGAAACCGTGCCCACAAATGTTGCTAAGATTAAAGTTACGCCATCTCCTGGTGTAAAGTATTAACTACATGAGGCACCATATTTTCAGGAATGGCTTTTTTAAATTCAGCAACGTTGCTTGTTGCAATTTTGCGACTTTGGCGCTCAAAGGGTAAAGTTGACAAGAAACAGATTATGGGCTAACTGGTTAGCTTGCTAACTCACTAGCTTGCTAGGTAGCGGAAGTCTGAAGTCCCTACAGCATAAGAGTTGCGCAAAGTGACGTCAACAGTGAAAAATATGAGTGCACAGGTGACTATAGGGGTGTTATCTCATGTCTACAGGGCTCTGATTTAGAAAGTCATGAATGGGTTCTCTATGCTTTAACTATGACGATATTCACGGTGGATGAGTGGGTAGCACATTGGCCTCACAGTCAGGAGGTTCAGGGTTTGAATCTCCGTTGGGCATCTCTGTGTGGAGTTTGCGTGTTCTCCCCGTGTGTGTGTGGGTTTTCTCCGGGTACTCCGCTTTCCTCCCACATTCCAAAAACATGCATGTTAACTTTATTGGCCGCTCTAAATTAGAGTGTGAATGTTTGTTTGTCTATATGTGCCCTGCGATTGACTGGCGACCAGTCCAGGGTGTACCCCGCCACCCGCCCAAAGTCAGCTGGGATAGGCTCCAGCATACCAGCGACCCTAATGAGGATAAGCGGCATAGAAAATGAATGAATGAAAACATGAAATCCTACATTGAGGAAATGAGTTCATCACGGTCGGCTCTCCCAGCGTCTGCTGAGAAAAATTCTGGCCACCTCAGTAGCCGCTGAAGGCCCAGGTACCAAGTGCCCGGCCCGCCACCGCTTTTTCCAAATCCAAACCCGTCTCACAAACTTCTCCCCTTTGCTTTGCCGGCTTCCAACTGTTAAAAAGGCAACACTGACAGAAGACCACAGGAGATAAAATGGAGGCCAGTGTGTGCTAATGCGATGACGCCCCGCGGCTCCCTCTCTTTGTTTTTCTCTCCCCCTCTGAGCACGTGTGTGTTTGTGTGTGTTGGCTTGGGAGTCAAGGTCGGCGATACACAGTAGGTGCAATTTTTGTTGTGTTCCCCGGATTGCCACGCTCCCAATTAGCCACTTCAGCGGCTGTTGTCCACTTGGATGTGTCGTGTCCGGGAGTGTCGTCTGCGGGGCTCGCCGCGGCGCCGACGCCGCTGCTTTGGACCTCATTAACTCGTCCAACGGCAGGCAGATTTCGGTGCTGAGGCTATTTACTGCTGCATAAGTGCACCGCTGTAGGGCGCCGGAGCCGATGACCTTCCTCCCGCGCCTTCGTGATGCAGCCCGTGTAGCGTGTAAGTGTGTGTGCGGGGTCGGCTGCCGTCTTCCCTGAGCCGATACAAGATGCCCCAAAAGCCATTTAGATGTCCAACAACGCAGCCAGATGCGTAGAAGCTAAGGTGAATGTTCGGCGTAAATATTCCATGAACGCTCTGGGAAACTGTGCCGATGCTGAATCTATTTTAATGACTGATAATTGGTCTGCTGTCTGCGCCGCCACGCACTTGAATGGCAATGTTCACTTAGTAGTACAAAGAGGGGCCAATTTGATGACGCGGCCAACTGAGCCGCAAACGTGTCACGATATCTGTTCAGATGAATACGTCAACGAGGCTCCGACTTCTCCTTGACTCCCGATCGACTAGCCGAAAAGGGGAAGCATTCCCTGGGGACAATTAGCACCCTGCTGATTGCGTCGGAATCGCGAAGCGGGGAAGTGTATCCTTTACAGGACAACGGCCAGCGCCGGTGTTCCTGCAGGCAAGAATGCAGTTCATTATGGACATTTCTGGCATGCGGCAACCATCGTCAAGATGGGACCATTACTTTCGCACGCACGCACGGCTTGCATGATGTTTATGTTTGTTTTACCCTCGTTGCAATGTGACGACGGCCTCTTAGGGCCACTGACAAAAGAAAAAAAAGATTTAAAGTGGTACTTTTACAAGAAAAAATTAATATTACCTTTGACCCGGGCTAGAGGTCCAAGGGATCGATGTTTTTTCTTGTAAAATTACGAGTTTTTTCTTATACTGTTCTCCTAGTTTTTAAAGTGGCAATTTCATTAATCCTTAATAAAAGTTGTAACTTCACAAGATTATGGTCGGAATTTTACAGACAAAAAGTCGTAATACTACCTTTGACACGGGCCAAAGGTCCAAGGGAACTATGCTAGCGTGACACGTAAAATTGCGACTTAAAATCTCCGCGAGTTTTTTCTCGTAATTTTCTCCTAGTTTTTAAAGTGTCCATTTTATTAAAAAACCTAGTTTTACAAGATTTAAAGTCTTAATTTTACAAGAAAAAAACGTAACGTTACGAGATTAAATGTCATAATGTTACAAGATATTACAAGATTTAAAGTCGGAATTTTACAGACAAAAAGTCGTAATACTACCTTTGACACGGGTCAAAGGTCCAAGGGACTATGCTATAGTTTCCCTCCGACATATTTGACACAATGACACGTAAAATTGCGACTTTAAATCTCATAAAATCACAAGTTTTTTCTCGTAAAATTGCGAGTTTTTTCTCGTAATTTTCTCCTAGTTTTTAAAGTGTCCATTTTATTAAAAAACATAGTTTTACAAAATGTAAAGTCTTAATTTTACAAGAAAAAAACGTAACGTTACGAGATTAAATGTCATAATGTTACAAGATATTACAAGATTTAAAGTCGGAATTTTACAGACAAAAAGTCGTAATACTACCTTTGACACGGGTCAAAGGTCCAAGGGACTATGCTATAGTTTCCCTCCGACATATTTGACACAATGACACGTAAAATTGCGACTTTAAATCTCATAAAATCACAAGTTTTTTCTCGTAAAATTGCGAGTTTTTTCACGTAATTTTCTCCTAGTTTTTAAAGTGTCCATTTTATTAAAAAACATAGTTTTACAAAATGTAAAGTCTTAATTTTACAAGAAAAAAACGTAACGTTACGAGATTAAATGTCATAATGTTACAAGATATTACAAGATTTAAAGTCGGAATTTTACAGACAAAAAGTCGTAATACTACCTTTGACACGGGCCAAAGGTCCAAGGGAACTATGCTAGCGTGACACGTAAAATTGCGACTTAAAATCTCTTACAATTTTCTTGCAAAATTACATCGTTTATGTCTCCTAGTTTTTAAAGCGGTAATGTCAATAATAAATGTTGTTATTATCGTACATTTACGGGAAATAACTCGTAGTATTATCAGAGTAACTTTATGGGAATAAAATTTGTAACCTTCCTCTTGCTTCAGATGAGCTTTTATTTATTTATTTTAAAAACATGTTTTGTTTTTTGTTGTTTTTTGGGGTTTTTTGGTTTGTGGACAAGCGTTTGTTTATAACGGGACGGTAAAACAGAGAAGTCGGGCGCAAACAGGTTAGCATGGTTAGCATCATCTAATTAGCATAACAATTATAAGCATTCGGACTTTTTCCTTGACCAAAAAGTCTCTTTTTAGGCTCATATTGAAAATTTGGTCCGTAAATTGAGGGTAAAATAATTGAATATTGTCGTCGGTTCTGGAACCAAAAAAAAATACCGATAACATCCGATATCAAATTCTTATGCCAATATTGGACGATAACATCAGTAAATAAAACATTGTTACGTGGATCTGTCATTCTGTCGTGCACACTTTATTACATGTGCTGGAACTACTAATCAAAATTCTCCTCATGTTCCTTCACCAGTTGACTTTTAGCTCCCTCCGCTGAACCAATAGCCAAGCACGTACTGCTACTCCAGACCCCGTGCTGAATGCTCAAGCCCCCCCCACTCACAGTCCATCCTCAGGAAGTCGTTGAGCAGCTGAAAGAGGGGGAAACTGTCCCAGCTGTCTGGAGGCTGAACTTCAAGAGCCGCGTCCATGTCAGCCGAGTAAAGACACAAGAAGGTCTCGGCGTGCTCCACCATCAGGTCTGACCACCATGCGAAGGCCTGAAGAGAGGAAGACAAGTGCAGGTAGTTGATTTCAAGAGATGGAGTAAGAAGTTTTTTTTCTAAATTTATCTGCCGTGTAATCGACTTTCTTATCTTCTGGGGGCAGAGGAGGAACCCCCGAGGAACCCTCTTGTTTGCTCATTCTCATCAAGCCGTCAGCACATTTTTGAACGCAACCACTGGCTCACAAGACGCATTTCCTTTGGGAGTCATTGTCGTATAATGGAGAGCCGCGTTTCAAGTGGCGCATTCGCGTACTCACACTTGGCATTTTGAATGCACACCCGGATGTTGCACTCGACACGCTCAATATGGCGACGACACGGGAACTTCTCTCAAAAGTAAAGCAAACCAATGAAGGGATAAGATAAGGTTTCTCCTCACGGTTGGTGCTGTAGGGACATTTTCCTACTAGAACATCATCAAAATGTTAATTGGTTAATTTGGTAACCCAATAAAAATTGACCCATTTTGGATCATGAGCCTCAGTTTGGGAAAACCCCGTTTTTAAGGTTTTGTGTACGGGAAGCACATCACACGAGAGTTTAGGCAACTTTCTTGTTTTGTTTGTGTATGTATATATACTCTATATAAATACCAACAAAACAATCTACAGTATATAAATATAATATATATATATATATAGTGTAAAGTTGCCCTGCGATTGGCTGGAGACCAGTCAAGGGTGTACCCTGCCTCCCGCCCAAAGTCAGCTGGGATAGGCTCCAGCATCCCCGTGACCCTAATGAGGATAAGCGGTACAGAAAATGAATGAATGAATGAATGTATTTACATACAGTATAAGTAGATATATAGATATATTTAACAGATATACTTAACACTGTCAATCGATTCAAATATTTGATTGTAATTAATCACATTTTAAACACAAATTAATCCCATTTAATCTAATCTATAAAAAAAAGGAAAAGTATATCTATGGTAAGTCTCTTTGTGGTAAGTGATTTGTACAAAAACTACATCCTTTTTTTCTAAAGGATATCAACAGCGAAAATATGGGCTATTATCCATTCATCCATCCAATTTCTATGCTGCTTATCCTCACCAGGGCCGCAGGGGTATGCTGGAGCCTATCCCAGCTGACTTTGGGCGGGAGGCGGGGTACATATATATATGTATATATATGTGTGTGAGTGTATATACTGTATATTTGTGTATATATGTATGTATTTATGTACACACATATATACCATCCATCCATTTTCTATACCGCTTATACACAGTATGTGTATATTTATGTATATATATATACAAAAATATATATACGAACACAGATATATATGCATAAATATTTACATACAGGATATGTAGATAAATAGATATTTTTAACAGATATACTTAACACTGTCAATCGATTCAATTATTTGATCGTAATTAATCACATTTTAAACACGAATTAATCCCATTTAATCGCAAGTGAAAATGTTATGCTGGAGCCTTTCCCAGCTGACTTCGGGCGAGAGGCGGGGTACACCCTGAACTGGTCGCCAATCAATCGCAGGTCAATGGGCTAATATTTTATTCAAAGATAACAGACATTTAGAAATGCCCCAGTCTTTGCGAGCGGCATGGTCCTTGAACGCACCTTCTTCATTTTCACACGCTGCACTGATAGACTACTATAATGTGTTTTCCCCTTTTTCTTTCACTTCATGTTTGCTCCCAAATGCTGATACTACGTTGAGAATGCATAAAGGCAAGAGTCCATGACCTTATGGAGAACTAATGTGCATATTTGTGGTACACAACCTCTCTGAAAAACGAACTCCAGGTGGATGGCGGTTGTGTACTCATTTAGTGCTTTCAATTTGATGTTTAATTTTGCACAATCTATACTCAAAAAGATCCATGAGATGGCTATACCTATGGATGTAATGCTAGTGTCAATCAGCTAGCGCCACAAACACTGCAGCCAGCAGCTTCTAGCCTAAATTTTTGCCAGCAAAACGAGTAAAACACTCATTAGTTGGGACACTTGTGGCAATTTAAAGAAACAACTACAGTGCTCCAGTATCTTCTTTCTTCTCCCAGAGGCGACGCGCAACTCAATTCACAGCCACACAAATAACTTTGGTCTTGTTAAGGCAGTCATCTGCCGGGCTTTGGAGCTAACTTGCCATCCTAAACACCCGTTTATTTGCCCATCTTTTTGGTTCCGCATCTGGCTCTGCATTGAACCGCCGCCGTAGGTCGAGGGTCAATCGCTCGTCGGAAGAAATGAGTGGCCTTCAAAGGCCTCTTCAAAGGTAAGGCTACTCACAACATATAGTGTATATGTAACGTGCAATGTAAAAAGTACACAACTATTTCACAAATACACAAAAGGATCTGGGACCTTTCAGGGGCCGCAAAATGGGTCAACAATTTAAAGTTTCATCACGCCTTGACCGGCGGTGGGTCTAATTTCTGCAGGTGTTCCAACTTTTCTGGAGAACTTGCTACATCCTTTGCTTGCTCAGGGGCAATGTTCGTCACACAGAATTGTATGGAGTAACAGTACAGTACTTCTTCATGGTGAAGAGGAGTACAATAGTACTCCTCTTCACCATGAAGCGTGAGCTCCAATTGGGTACTCGTCTCGGGCGTCCTTCCATAGAGAGGAAAATGGTTTTGAAATACAACAGCAGCGCCAGCTAGAGCTAGTCAGCAGCAAGTCAAATCCATTACAGCTACTTTTATGCTCCAAAATGATTACATGTACTTCATATACAAATAAAAAGTAACACCACAAATGTTTTTCAGTTTATAAAAAAATAGTAATCAATGGGACTAAGACAATCTTGTGTCTGTCCCCTAAAGATTGTTTATATTTTGTGGTACTTTTCAATGTTGTGGTATAGTACACCCCGGTACAAAAAGTAATTGACAGCACTTAAGTAACCAATCAAACAAATACTAATATGTATTTGTTTTTTCAATGAACAATCAATCAAAAAATCTGCCCCAGAGAGACCCGACTTTAAAGTGCATTAATGCAGGTGAGCTCCGCCAATCCATGGTAAGGTCTGTAATCAAGTTCCAAAGAAATGGTTTCAGGATTTCTGTGTTGTTTTTTTTCACCATATGTGGGCACAAAATCTGAACCGTAGCGAGCAATAGTCCAAATATCTGATGTTACCACAATAGTGTAAGACAGTCTAGTGATGGGTGTAGCACACGCCACTACCTTTTATAGCAGGGGTGGGCAAACCCGCGGGCCATATCAGGCCCGCAAAGTATCTTAATCCAGCCTACCGGTCATTTCCAAATTCCTTTTTTAAAGTCTTTATCATCAAAACTGTAGACGGCAACATGACTCGCAGTGCTGTTGTTGCACACTGCCAAAATTGTCAAATGCAATCTGTAGCTTGCACAAAAAAACACCAACGTATTCCCGCCGCAAGGTATGCTGGGTAACCTACATTTTACCGTGCTTGTCACCATCTTGCTTGATGCCAAAACACAGTATGTTGACGAGGTTGTCAGAGAGGTGCAGCTAACATACTCTTGAAATCCAACGTTGTTGTTGGACTGCCGCACGGTGGTCGAGTGGGTAGCACGTCGGCCTCACAGTCAGGAGGTTCAGGGTTCGAATCTCCGTTGGGCATCTCTGTGTGGAGTTTGCATGTTCTCCCCGTGCGTGTGTGGGTTTTCTCCGGGTACTCCGCTTTCCTCCCACATTCCAAAAACATGCATGTTAGCTTCATTGGCCGCTCTAAATTGTCCATTAGAGTGTGAATGTTTGTTTGTCTATATGTGCCCTGCGATTGACTGGCGACCAGTGAATGAATGAATGAATGTTGTTGGACTACCCAGCATGCCTTGCGGACATTTAGAAATGACAGCTTTAAGCAATGTTAGGGTTTATCGCCCACCAAGTAGCAGATGTAATTGGTTTATGTGATGTGTTAACTTGCTGCGGATGTGGCGTTTTGGTTTTGTCGCACCGTGAGCAAGTATGTCATTCTGTTTGATGACCACCTGTGCATAGACGGCCCCCTCCCCGCCAAATTTTTTAACCCAATGTGGCCAGCGAACCAAGAAGGTTGCTCAAAGAGAACTTTGGTAACCTTTGTGTGCGTGTGCGCCTTCACACTGACCTCAGCATGGTGCTCCTCGTTCTGCTGCAGCACTTCGATTACCAGCTCGGCCAAGCGGATGGTGTCCTCCAGTTTTTTTGCAGGAGTGGCCAGTCGGCCGACATTCTCTGCGGCAAAAAAACAAAGTCCTAATATAGAGTCTAATGTAAAAATGTTCACATCAACCTAACCGTCTTCACACACCAGGGTGGGATGCATGCAGTATGATGCATAAAGAAAGAACACACACCCTTTTCGTAACGTGAAGAAATCGAGCATGTTCTTTGACGCTGACAAAAGTATGCCGCATGCATGCTACCCTGCCTGCTGCCAAACACTAGAACACTAGAAAGTCAATGATTAAGAAATAGCCTCAAACTTATCTCCTGGACACATCGTGCTTGTGTACAGGGTTCCACGGCGTCTACGCGTCCTGAGAGGTGCAACTAGTGTGGCAGAAGAGTGACGGCAACATCCGGATAAAACACGTAATGAAGGATGCAAACAGTAACATTCAACACTCATGCAGCAATGCTGTGCCGTATACCTTTTTTTTTTTTTTTTTTTAGCAATGTAGCTTCACAATGGATGCCATTTTTTTTTTTTTTTTTTTTTAGCAATGTAGCTTCACAATGGATGCCATTAAATCATTCATCTGATCATCCGTAATTGCAAAATCCACCGATTTTACAAATGATTCCATTCCAAAGTATCCTACTTTGATGAGTGATGTCGGACTGCCTCGATGGGCATGGTTATCATGTGCAGTGAGTGGAATGAAATTATACCATGGCTTATACATACCAGAATGAAAATGTGGTCCAAAGTTGACATACACTCAAACAAACATGGACGACATATGGATTTGGAGCCCTTCATTTCCTTCAGCCGTTCTTTTTCCAGCGTGCAAGGATTATATAACGCACATCTTCAGTGGTCTTTAAAAACAAGAATTGGGTGCACAGATGTTCTTTTTGCTTCACAGGGTTAAAATGGTACATTCAGCCCTTTCTGGGCATTGAATCAATCGCAACCGGACTGTTCAGGTTGTCGTAAAATACGTTTCACCTTTCATCCGAGCGGGCTTTATGGGTTCATGTTAATGACTAGGACCTGCAGCCTCTAATATGACCATCATTACGATGTCTGGAATGCTAACGAGGTGATTCCACCATTTCTTTGAAAGCCTGAGGAAAATGGGCCGTTCAAGACATTGTTCAGAAGAACAGCGTTCTTTGACTCAAAAGTTAATCGGAGAGGGTGAAACTTATGACGAGGTGCAAAAATGTTTGGCTGTTCAGCTAAAATCATCTCCAATGCCTTAATGCCTGGAGAGCAAAAACAGAGACATGTGGCAGAAAAAGGAAGACAGCTATCAAAATGGATCGAGTAATAACCACAATAGCAAATGCCCAGCAAATGATCAGCTCCAGGATCATCAAAGACAGTCTGGAGTTGCCTGTAAGTACTGTGACAGTTATAAGACATCTGTGTGAAACTAATCTATTTACAAGAATCCCCCGCAAAGTTCCTCTGTTAAAAAAAAGTCTTGTGCAGAATAGGTTACAATTTGCAAGAACACATCAACTGGCCTAAAGAGAAATGGAGAAACATTTTGTGGACTGTCCATCCATCCATCCATCCATTTTCTTCCGCTTATCTGAATTCAGGTCGCGGGGGCAGCAACCGAAGCAGGGAAGCCCAAACTTCCCTCTCCCCGGTCACTTTGTCCAGCTCTTCCTGGCGGATCCCAAAGCGTTCCCAGGCCAGCTGAGACACATAGTCTCTCCAAGTGTCCTGGGTCTTCCCCGAGGCCTCATACCGGTTGGACGTGCCCTGAACACCTCTCCAGGGAGGCGTTCGGGAGGCATCCTTACCAGATGCCCAAGCCACATCATCTGGCTCCTCTCAATGCGGAAGAGCAGAGGTTCTACTCCGAGTTTCTCGCAGATGACGGTGCTTCTCACCCTATCTCTAAGGGAGAGCCCAGCCACCCTGCCGAGAAAAATCATTTCGGCCGCTTGTACCCACGATCTTGTCCTTTCGGTCACTACCCAAAGCTCATGACCATAGGTGAGGGTAGGAACGTAGATCGACTAATACATTGTGAGCTTTGCCTTTCGGCTCAGCTCTTTCTTCACCACAACAGACCGGTGCAGAGTCCGCATGATTGCAGAAGCTGCACCAATCCGCCTGTCCATCTGGCGTTCCATCTTTCCATCACTCGTAAACAAGACCCCGGGGTGCTTAAACTCATCCACTTGAGGCAGCATCTCATCCACGACCCGGAGGTAGCACTCCACCCTTTTCTGGGCGAGAACTACGGAGTCGGACTTGGAGGTGCTGATTCTCATGCCAACCGCTTCGCACGCAGTTGCAAACCAATCCAGTGAGATTTGAAGGTCACGGCTGGATGAAGCCAACAGGACCACATGATCTGCAAAAAGCAGAGACCAAATCCTGCGGCCACCAAACCGAAACCCCTCAACGCCCTGGCTGCGCCTAGAAATTCTGTCCATGTAATGAATGAACAGAATCGGTGACAAAGGGCAGCCCTGGCGGAGTCCAACCTTTACTGGAAACGGGTCCGAAATTTTGTGGACTGATGAGAGTAAAATCCAAGGACTGAATCAATTCCAAGCAAACAATTCAGGTTGTCATAAAAGACGTTTTGCCTCTCATCCCAGCAGGCGTCATCGGTTCATGGTACTGACTAAGACCTGCAGCCTCTAATATGATCATGGCTACCATGACTGGAATGCTGCCGAGGCGATGCCACCCAAACGACGGTCATTGGCCGGCAGAGCGCCAACTCTAGTGGATCGAAATCGTCGTTCTGCACCGACAAAAACAATCATTCCTATACCTTCACAGGATAAATACTCGCATATGCTCCTGCAGCAGTCCCCCTGACGAGAGCTATCCTATCTTGTCCAACCAGTGCTGTTCTACTTAGTCATTGAGCATGAACTGGCGAAGGCCAAAAATCTTCTAGAACCACCTGAACAGTCCAGCAGCAATCACTTAAAGGGCCTGAGAATACGACGACTCGGATGAATGAGAATATTCACATGCACGATGCGTTCAGGTTCAAACATATACAGTACAGTCATCCCTTGCACTACCGTAGTTTGATTATTGCTCCCTCTGTATATTGCTTTTTAAAAAGAATGAAAAAATGATTGGCTAAATGGTCTATTCTCAGTGAAATGCAGGTGATAAGTAGTATTCTGGTCCAGAGGCAGCAGTAATGCCACAAAACATTGGTAGATTACATCACCTTAACACGCCATAAGACCCGGATAACCAAAAGATGGACGGCCGGATGGACTTGTGCACCCAGGATGACGTAGATTACATAATTCAAAAAAATAGTAATTTCAGCCTGGAAAAAGAACGGAAATAAAGTGAATATGACCTCCACGCACATGATGAGTGTATGTGACTTCTGACCGTATATGTTTTTAAATGGTAGATAAAGGCCTGAGGGTAACGCCTACAAAAAGTATAACTTCTAATATGAACTTGTTTTATTGTACATGGCCATGGTATAAGCATGATAATGCACTCCAAGCTATTTTCAAATGGAACGAGGAAATGTGGACTGGAAGGTAGCGTCATTGCATTCAGCGGCGTTCTTATCTCCACATCATCCAAGACGGATCTGTCAGGCCGTTGGCTGGTGCATTATCATTTACAACTGAGGAGCGGAGTGGGTGGGTGGGTTGGTGCATGTCCTGGGTTCTAAACTAGAACTATTAGATTCAGTACTTGCCTTGGAGCCACTTCCTATTTTTGAATGAGCACAAAACAAATCTTGTAGTCAAAGTTTTAGCATTTGTACATTTAAAAAAAACAAGCCTTGTGAGAAACAAAACAATTCACAACATTCTGTCAGTGCCTTGGAAATACAATTCCGAGTATATGTAAGAAAGGAGGAAGACGGCCATCAACAAGCGACAAATATAAACATGTACACTGAAGTAGTACTTCTGATATGACGGTGTGATGGCGTTTTAGAAATCCTGCGAGTAAACGTCTCAAAATGACTGAATTTTAGTCTCTACAATGAACTTTTCTTCAGCCGACAAGGACAAACATCTCCAAGCTTGATGCGGTGGAGTTTCACACCCGCCTAACTGAGGGAAAACGGGGTCTTGTCCTGTCTACATACTTAAAAAGTGATGCAGATATCTTACATGTCAAAAAAGCAATAAAGACAAACGTCGAATCGCCGCCAAACAAAAAAGCCCATGTTCTGTGGGAGATGAATTGGCCACGTCAGGGTCAGGACTGTTCACTCCAACCACCGCAAAGCTCAAGCGGTTCCGTGATGCTGCAGATCATTTGCCTGCAGGAGCCCGAGTCATGTTAACACGGCTGACGGCTCCCACAGAATGGGACATCTGTACTGCTATAATGGGGGCTTGTTAGGACCTACTGATGTCTGCTATACCAGGGAGTGGAGGTACTGTGAGGGTTTGATGTAACCACAAAAACACATTTTCTTTCTGGTGTTATTTTTGCTGAAATTAATCACTTCCAGCAATAGCCTGGCAGTGTGGAGTTCAGGAGTTTGTGATTTCCAACTGTCTGTGAACGTGACAGGCTGAGTCCTGACTGTGTGTGTGTGTGTGTTTGTGACAGGGAGGAGAGGAGAGTTGAGGTTACTGATGTTGTTTTGGCATTTTCTGGCATGAGTATTGCTCAGCAAGGTAGATGTTCTGTTTCTGCAGCACCGAGATTGTTGATCGACCGTCTCCTTGTCATCTTTCCATCGACAGGTAGGCGTTACAGTAAAGTAAGGAGTGGCTATGATGCTTCCAAAAAGAGAACCAAAAAGAAATGAGTCAGTATGAACATTATCCAGGACTACAACTGCAGGGTCGACTTCAGACAGGTATCCAGAACTTCCCTGCGGCAGGCTATGACAAGATCATGAGGCAGCAAGGACTAGGGTACTTGAATGACAATCGGGAGAGATTTCCCAACTTCTGTTCCTCAAATATCATTGGCGGGCGTATCCTCCCTCACATTAGAATCCACAAAGCTGCACGGATATTGCCAGATCTTCAACTGAAACACAGATGGACCACTTCTGTACATGCAAGCCATTCAGGAGAACAAGGAGCAGATGTTAGTCCAGACCATGATCTTGTCACCGGGAGCCTCAAACCCAAACTCAAATGAAACCGGACAGTTGAAAAGCAACATAGTCCTGCTGAAGGCCAGAAATACGTTGGAAGAATTCACGCTGTCAATTAAAAATAAAAGAAAACCAGTAGAAGGTGAAGAAAACATGAAGAGATGAATGAGAAAATGCAAAGACCATCAGAAGGAACAGGTTTGGCCTACCAGCTTTGGCCCACCACAGAAAGAAGAGTTCCACAAAGCTATCAAAATCTGAAAAAAAGGAAAAGGCTTGCTGGACCAGACAACTGTGTGTTGAGATGTGGGAAGAAGAATGTGTACCACGATACTGGAAAGAACGATAAGCTATCAAAGAAAGGTGACCTCAGCTCATGTGCGAACTACCTACCTAATCGGGATTATTTTCCTATCAGTGCCAGGAAAGGATCCCAGTTGAATCCTACTGGAAAGAATGAACACACCAACCACCAACCAGACCAAGAAGCCGGTTTCACAAAGACAGATCCTGCACAGACCAGGTAGCTACACTCTTTGGGCATCACCTTCACTGACTATAACCTCTCCGAGGCGCTATGGGATTCCTGAAAAACTCTCAAATATCATCCACAACTCGTATGACGTGCAGAGGAGGACATAGAGGCCCTCTCACTTTATGCTTCTAAAGTGCATATGGGAGTGCGGGAAGGTTGCTTGTCAGTACAGTTCCTCTTTCTTCTCGCAACAGCCTCTGAAATTCGATGGACTCCTCGGAAGCGGCTGGATGATCTGGACATTGCAGATGACGAAGTGCTTTGTTCTGACTCATAAATGCAAATGCAAGAGCGCAAACACGCGAAAAACTCAGCATGCTTGGAGCTTGACGTTCACAAAATCCAAACAAGATCTTCAGTGTGAAAGTTCGTAACACGCCCATCCTTCTGGAAGCAGTCACATTGGAGGATGGGGATACAGTCACTTATTTGGGCAAAACCGATGCTGATTTGAGGACGAGGCTTGGAAAAGCTCGGGCGGCCTTTATCAAAACCTAGAACATTTAGAAATGAAAGAACCACAATTTGTCTCTTCAATTGCAACATGAAATCAGTGTGGCTTCTTGGTGCTGAGATGTGACGACAGCAACAGCCACAACGGAAACTGCAAACGCATTTAGCTAGACGCTGATGATCCATGGCAACGACCAATCGGAGAACCAGCTCATCGAATCATCTACACAAACACTGGAGATAAATTGGAGACCCGTGGAGAAAACCAGGCGACAACAAGAGATGCATCAAACTGGTACCCCAGGGCAAGAGAAAGAGTGGTTGCCCAAAGAACTTCAAGCGCCCTGACCTCCAAGCTGACATGAGATACGCCTTTGGCCAGCTGGAGAAGATTGCCCTTGTCGGTGTCCTACATCCCAGAAGAGGTTATAGGCACTGATGATGAAATGCCAAACACCTCAATATTCCATTTTGTTTTCCAGACAGGTTACCAGGAAGGAGAGAAGGACGAGAAATGTGGAGAGTTTAGATAGTCAACAAACAATCAAATACCTAGAATAGGTTATGTTTGTCTTCAAATTTGACATTTATAAATTCCGTACTTTCCCCAGACTTTTTCCAGAGTCACTATGTATCATGAGAATTGCAACGATTAATCGATGATTAATCAATCACCCAATTAATGAATGTACATTGCCTGGGATTTTTGTCTCTCAAATGTGAATATTTTTATAGCAAGCATCAAACTTTTTTTTGAACCAAATTCCTGTTTGTGTTTGCTTCATGTTGATTTACAATCGGTCCGTTTAGAGTCTACCTAATTAATTGATTAATCAATTAACAACCTTCAGGTTACTCCAATATCATGTCAATACATTATGGAATGAACTCTTAGTGTTTATTATTCTGGACTTGTATGCCATTCTTTTCTAGACCTGGAAATGTGTCAAATCAAACTCCAAACATGCAAGCGAGACCAAAATATCTGATACCAGCGTGAACACAAACACATCAGTGGCTGAAGATTACAATCCAAAAGACCTGGTACCAACTCTGCTTTGCCGAACGCCTGATATCAGAAAGAAATGGCATTGAATTAACGGCAGCATGTTAGTCCTACTTGATCGTGATTTTAAACACTGACACGGATAAACACACAAGCAAAAGTAAAAATGCATTCAAGTCGCAAAAGGACAACGTCAAGGCGCTTTGGGGCAGGACGGGAAAAACAAGCTCAGCGGCAGATTGCGTAGAAGCAGACACTACGAACTGAAGGAACAAATTGAAACCATTGAAAAACAACACTAAGGTCACTTGTAGTGGTCGATGTGCATGCTGCTTGCAAGAGAAAAAAAATAACACGGTGTCGGAGACAGAGGTAGGGGATGGCCTGGGAGATGATGAAGTACTCACGAATGGTTAAATCCATCACTTGAGACGCCAAGCAGAAGACAGGATGCTCATACATCTCTCTCTTTTTCCCTACAGAGAAAGAGGGAGGATACCGAGGCATGCGAGAGGCCAAGGTCAGAGGGATGGCCGTAGTGGTCAGCGGGGTTCGACCAGGGTCAATATATCGTTTTCTGTATCATTTCCCAATGGGTATTGAAGATTAGTACAAGAAGTGATGATCCGTACAAATGATCCCCATTGCCCAGCATGTCCGTAAAGGCCAAAAGTCTGCATAGGCGTACAAATAAGCGGCCTCGTGGAACTACGTGGTTTTCAAACGATTCTCGCAGTGAGGCAAATAGGGAGCGGATAAAAGCCCTACCAGTCTCACTACACATTACTGTAGTAGTTCATGGGATGGTTGCCTGGTGACTGTCGGGCAGTCTGATTTGGATTAACCATTCGTTCCCCCAAGCAGGGTTAGATCTGAAAGGTCGGCATGTTAATTCTCCAGAGGTCAAGAAGCACAGCACTATGAGGGGAATTCTTCTGAGAAAATGAACGATCACGTTAGCGACACTAAGGTCCGCCTTGCTTCGTTTCTTCAGGCAGGTGGTAGTTTCTTTGAAGACATCATCTTGGCCATTTCGAGTGTCCTTTAATTGAGGTTTGATTTTTGTACATTGAAAATTCGACTGCGTGGAATCGGGTGGCCAAACAAATCATCCAGGCACTGGTGACTGTCTCTGTGAGAAATCCATTGTGGTTCTGTTAGAGTTGGGGCACTATAGACAGAGTCCGGCCGGGGAATCTTTTCTTCTTCTTCTTTTCCCTTCGACTTATCCCTTCAGGGGTCGTCACAGCGAATCAATTGCCTCCATCTAATCCTGTCTTCTGCATCCTCTTCTCTCGCACCAGCCACTACATCCATAAACCTCCTCTTTGCTCTTCCTCTAGGCCTCCTGCCTGCCAGTTCAAAACTCAGCATCCTTCTACCAACATATTTGCTATCTCTCCTCTGGACATGTCCCAACCATCTCAGTCTGGCCTCTCTGACTTTATCGCCAAAGCCTCTAACTTGTGCCGTCCCTCTGACGTGCTCATTCCTGATCCTGTCCATCTTGGTCACACCCAAAGAGAATCACAGCATCCTCCTGTCTTTTCCTCAGTTGTCTCTAAACCAAACCACATGGCTGGTCTCACCACAGTTTTGTACACCTTTCCTTTCATTTTAGCTGAAACTCTTCTATCACACCCCACACTTTTCTCCACCCATTCCAGCTTCTTCACCTCTTTTCCACACTCTCCTTTGCTCTGGACTGTTGACCCTAAATACTTCAAATCCTCCACCTTCTTTATCTCTTATCCCAGAAACCTCACTCTTCCACTTGGGTCCCTCTCATTCACACACATGTACTCCGTCTTCATTCCTCTCCTTTTCAGGGCAAACCTCCACACCTCAAGCTTCTCCTCCACCTGTTCCCTGCTCTCGCTACATATCACAATGTCATCTGCAAACATCATAGTCCATGGAGATTCCTGTCTAACCTCGTCCGTCAGCCTGTCCATCACCATAGCAAACAAGAAGGGGCTCAGAGCTGATCCCTGATGGAGTCCCACCTTCACTCGGAACTCCTCTGTCACACCTGCAGCACACCTCACTACTGTCTTATAGCCCTCGTGCATGTTTGGTGGTGGTTGGAGAGGCAGTAAGAGCAATTTGGAAGCCACTTTTCCATCAGTCTACCCCTGGGCAGCTGTGTCTACAGATTATCCCCACCTTGAAAAGTTCTGCACAGTACATCATTGAATTCGTTATTATTATGTTGTAATTTGTGTTTCTATTTGTGGGTGTCTGGAACGGACACATTTACATTATTTTCTATGAAAAAAACTGCTTTGTTTTCCAGACGTTTTGGATTTGCGGCTAACTTTTAGGAAATGATTAATGGCAAAAACCGAGTTTCCACTGTATAAGAAAGTACCCTTGAGGCGGTAACATTAAATGGCACGGGGTGCTACCCTCTTTACCAAGTGAAAATGAATATACAAGCGTAGTCTTCTGCCTCCGTTATGGTTGCAGTTCAGTTTAAAGAATCCTTTTCTAAAACCAACGGCTCGTTTACGATGTCTACTAAAGAAAACCTGCTTCAAAATAAAACAAATGGGCTGTCCCACAATGATTTGTTTATTGGCCCTCCTGCTCGGAAACACCAGCGAGAGGACAGCAAGTGCCAAGAGACAGGGAGGAGAAAAGGGTGAGAATGGAAGTTATCGGCGAGCGAGGCAAAGGCAAGGGAGGAACTACTCAGCTGCAAGGCCAACAGACTCTGAGGCGTAGTGGAAGCCAGCAAAGAGATTAGTGAGTCATTGAATGCATTTTTACTTTCTTTAGAGGCAGACGCCGAGAAGGTCAACATACTGTACATGGCCTCAGTGAGGTCCAGTAAGATCCTTTATTATGTACAGCGTGTATTACACACGTGCTGACATACAGTATCTGTACGATGAGGAGGAGGATGGAGTAGAAACGTACCTTCTATTTTGGCGTACTCCGACAGGCGCTGGTAATTGATCAAAGCTGCTTGCTCCAGACACTTACGGATCACAGCTTTGACTTCCTCTTGTGGAACCGGGGTGACAACATCTTTCATCAGAACCTTTCAGGAGGGAACTTGCTGTCACTGAGATCATCGTTTTATTCATCCCACTTCATTGCACAACGAGGATTAAGTACCGAGGTCCACCGATATCGGTCGGTATTCGCATCAAAATGAGATATCCATCAAAATCGGCTAAGGTTCTGCAACGTATACTCCGCAGCGACTAATGAGCTCGTTTGTGCACCGACTCACCCTTTCAAGCAAGGACAGCGTCGCTTTCAGCGCACCCTCGGGGCGTCCGAATGGAAAGCAATACCTTTTCGACAAAGAGTTGCACGTAAACACACACGGCGTTCCGTTTTGCCAAGGTCACCCCGCCAACCGTTCGTACCTGAAGTGTGTAATCTGGTTTTCCAGGAGCACTCGAAGCCTTTCCTTGATCTCCTCAAAGCGCTCCTTCTCCTCGACGGTTACGGTACCGATGCCGTCCGGCCTGAAACGTAACGACAGAAGTTCAAAGGTGATTCTTCCTGGGGAAGGTCCAAACGATTTGGGTTTATTTTTTGGACATTTCCAAAAGCAAATCATTCATTGAGAAAAAAGATAAATTGGGTCAGTACTGCCAGAAACATTCACACTAGTTAAGATATTTATTGTTATTACCGTTTTTTTCCTGGTGCGGCTAATTTATGACCATGTTCTAATCTCGTGAGTTCTCCTTTCCTTACGAACTACTAACCGATCATCGAACTGCTTTGCTGGGAAGTAATGCATGATGGGACCATGTTTTTTTCTTGAGGTATTTTAAATTCTAAACTCGTATAGGTACTCGCCTTGAATATTTCTTAGCTACCTTTTGCGTGTTAAGTTGCTGGGTGGTGATTTTAGCGCTCTTTGTAAGATGACACCGTGAGTCAGATGTTTTTATTGAGTAATGACTAAAGATTTTCGGCGGGTTGATAAGCTCGTGAGCTTTCTCATGAATGGCTCCTGTCATGTGCGCCGCAAGGAGCCATTTTAGGACGTGGACATGTGCGGCTTAGAGTCCGGTGCGGCTTGTTTATCTACAAATTTGTTTATCTCTCTAAATTTAGTGGGTGCATCTTAAACACCGAGGCAGCATACACACCGGAAATGATGGTATTTATCTATTTTTATTTTTGGAATAACAAAATAAAATAAAAGAATAAGTACCAATACATTACCATTATTCATTCATTCATTTTCCATACCGCTTATCCTCATTAGGGTGGCGGGTATGCTGGAGGCTATCCCAGCTGACTTTGAGCGGGAGGCGGGGTACACCCTGGACCGGTCGCCAGTCAATCGCAGGGCACATATAGACACACAAACATTCACACTCACATTCATACCTGCGGAGAATTTAATTCCATTAATTAATCATGATTAATCACCAAGCCACAATATGCCTTATTATAAACATGTTAATTCTTTACTGTATTTTAGTGAAATGCTTGCGGCCTGTCTGGTGACAGTGAGGATGTGAGTTGCAATGACGACTGGATGTTTGTTTTTGGGTCGGAGAACGTACAGTATACGGTGTTGGACTTGATGGTGATGTGTTCAGGTCAGAATAAAGTTATGGTGTCGTCTTCCCTGGGGGGCTTGGCTTGCCATGAAGCGCACGCATTCATTTACGCAAAAAAAAAAAAAGGTATAATTACCTAAACAAATGTTTACAATGCTATTTTTGACAGCCCTAATTATTCTACAGGGTGGGCCAAAAGTAGGGTTACATTCATTTGAGCACTTGAGAGATTAAATATTCAATGTAAAATGTCTAATATGTAAATATAATGTCTAATAAATGCAAAATGCCTAAGTGTTAACTGCAACCCTACTTTTGGCCCACCCTGTATTAGTATTATTACAAAAAATAATACTAATACAATTAAAAAATATTCATGGCAATGGTACTCTTTTCGCTTATTTTTATTGAAACTTTTAGCTGCAGTCCAGCATTGAAACTTTTTTTGTATTCCTCTTGATCAAAGCCCTCCAAATTTGTATTCTGCTATGCATTTGAAGTTGCGTTAAAAAATGCACAGAAATGCGGCTGGTCAAGCAGGTGTGCATGTGTGTGTGCATGTGTGTGTGCATGTGTGCGTGCATGTGCGTGTGTGCACGCCCCATGTGTTTATCCCAAGTGACATGCTCGGGCCCGGGTGGAATGTGAGCAGAGTGCATGTGACAGAAGAGGCGCTGGACTGGTGGCTCTGACAGTATGATGAGACGCAGGACACATGACACACCCTCTATCCATCACCTTAGTCGACCTCCGCCTCTTTTTGACATGTCCTTTCGGTGGACAACGGGAAAGTGTGTGTGTGTGTGTGTTTGGGAGGGAGTGTTGCTGAAACACACCAAAGAATGTTTCATGAGTGGTGGTGTTTGATATCAAAGGATACCAGCATGGTCAGCATCAGCTATCATCTCATCCGGGCGCACTTCACTTTTCATGAACATTTCAAGGGGCTGCCGCTGCCACCTGTAGACGTGTGCTGATCTAAATCTTGACTTGACTTTCTCTGCTACTAGATCTGCACATTAAGGTGGTTTTGTCTGCATTTGTTTGGAAACTTTACTACTACTACTGATATTGCTCAAAGTTAATGATCTTAAATTCAAACATAGGAACTGGTTTGGACCAAGAGTGTCCAAAGTGTGGTTCAGGGGCCATTTGCAGGTGGTAGTGTGTTTTTTCTTGTTGTTTTTTTTGGCCCACGGTACACTTGTCACAATTTAGCAAAAGACAAATGTAAAAAATCAGCAGCAATGTCACAAAAATAACATAATAAAAATAACATGAGGACATGTAGATTGATTTTCCAAAAAAAAGAAGTTGACATTGAAATGCAGCATTTCAATTGATATATTTATTACAGGCTTACAATTAAGAGAAACAAACACAAAAATGATTACAGTTGTAATTCTTGGACAATCAGCTATACGTCGCTCCCTCAACTTTCATGGTTTTCCACAAATTAAGTAACAAATGGTAGCTGTTTCGTGGTTGACAATGTCCCGTTATTTGTCAAAAAACATTGAAAGACAAGTCTAATGTAGTATTGTGGTCCCTCGGCATCAGTCATGTTGCACTGAGGCCGAAATGTTTACATTTACTTTACACTCAAATGAGTCATGAAGTCAGCCGCGGCCTTTCTGACCACCATTGAGTGAAATTAATTCTACTCCCATTCCATGTGGAAGTGGTAAACCCTGAAACCCTTTTTAAAGTTTAGTAGAATAGCAAATTGGAGGCTAACAAGATAGCTTGGTAGCATGTGGCTGTCTCTTGTGTCCCTGATCCTTTAGCCTGTGCATTACAGTTGAGCAATGTGTTGTAAACAAAGTACACGTACTACAGAAGCGTAAAGTTGACTGTAGGCGTGTTATTTCTTGTCTACGGGGCTGGAATTAATTAACGGCAATAAACGAATGTAATAATCAGTAATGAAATATTATTCAATGAAGTCAAATATGGACTTTTCCTTCGAAAAAGGGAATTTATTCACCGTCTACGAGCATACATTAAAAGAAAATGGAATGTCTTCATCACTGAATACCAGCCAAATCAGCGCCAAGCTGCACTTGTATTATTTACAAGTTAAGACGTTTGTGATGAATACAGCAGATGATATAAAAGGACATGACATGAATCTGGACACAAGTCAAGTCATGACACAGTAGCAGGCACTTACTTAGTACATCAACATCTCTCGGCCAGCAGGCTGTTAGGAGGCAGGGGTGGGTTTGCTTGGGTGGGGGTTGGTCTGATGGAGGTGTGTGCTGTGTGTCGGCGGCCGAGACGTTTCAGCCATCACAAGTGACAACTTGTCAACCTGTCATGGCGGCTCCTCCAGGCGATAGGGATGAACTGGCTGGGCCAGGTCTCCCTTGACGCGTACACGCGGATCTCACTTTTTTTACATCATTTGGCTGAAGGTCCACATTTAGGAGAATGCTTCTTTGGGACTGCCAGAATCCTCTGCACGTTTCAGACTTTTCCTGCTCAGACAAACCTAAAGTCCTTAAGATGCTTCATTTCCTCTCCTCTTTTTCCTGCGTTCTTTTAAAGCAAGGTCCCATCTGTCCAGGCCAGTCAGAGAAGGTCTACGTCCTCAAGTCAGTGTTTGTCAGCAGGTCGGAGGGAAGGACGGATGGAGCGATGTGGATTGGTTGGGGTGGGGGTGAAGAAGAAAAGGGGCAGAAACAAAACCACCCACCCCCACCGACCTCCTCCCTCGGTACCGGAGTGGCCCTCGTCCATCTTTGTTATGCTTCATCTGTGGATGGCTTACTGAGGTGTTGACACGTCGAAGTGGATAAGACACTTCCTAATGGGTGCCAACTGTTGTATACGGTGGTACCTTGGGTTTTCTTTTTCTTTACCGGAAAACTGAAACGTACCGAAATCCGAGACACCCAAAAACAATTCAAAAATAACATTTTATACAGAATAATTATAATTTTGCAAGGAGAAACAGTTTTTATTGTTGATGCGGACGTCCTGTACATCCTGCCATGTTTTTTCTAACTCCATTTTTGGCCCCGTGACGGGTTATTCAGCGGTCGCGCTCCATGCAAAATGGACAGACCGTGAGCCAGCAACGTGTCGGGTGCAGCACGGGGCAAATCTATTAACATAAGAGTTATTAAAATCAAATATTGGCTGATTAAGCCATATCATCCTGGACTGGAGATTAATAAATATATCTCTGGTGCCTAAATATTTGGGGAGCATTCTGTTTTTATCATGTGGCTTGAAATGCTGTAGAAGATCATTACAGTTGTTCCTTAATACATCACTCCCTTGCTCTAGTTTTTTTCAAATGTATTAATAAATGATCTCGTAGCCTGCACAGGACAGTTGTGCAATGTGGTGTGAAGAAAGAATATAGGACACCAATCATCTCTCTTCACCACGATGGTCCGGTACAACGACCGTATTACTGCAAATGACCCAGAGATACTTGAACTCCACCCGGGGCAGGACCTCGCTTCCAACCCGGAGGTAAAAATCCACCCTCTTCCGACTGAGAACCATGGTCTTGGATTTGGAGGTGTTGAGACTCATCCCAGAAGCTTCGCAGTCAGCTGCAATCTGCTCCAGCAAACGCAGAAGTTCACAGCCCGATGAAGCCATCAAGACCACATCGTCTGCAAATAGCAGAGACGAAATCCTGAGGCCACCAACCTGGACTCCCTTGACGCCTCGACTGTGCATAGAAATTCTTTCCATGAAGATTATCAACAGAATTGCTGACAAAGGTTCACCGAAAACAGGCTCAACTTACTGCTGGCAATGCAAACCAGGCCCCTGTTCTGGTTGTACAAAGACGACTGGTACGTAGTGGGGCGCCACCAATCCTGTACTCCCGGAGCACACCCCACAGGACACCACGAGGGACGTGGTCCAATGAGTTTTGCAAGTCCACAAAGCACATGTTGACCGGTGAGGCAAACTCCCACATACCCTCCAGTGCAAGGGAGGGTAGAGCTCTACACCCTTGCAAGGGTGTAGAGCTGGTCTAGTGTTCCGCGACCGGGACAAAAATCACATTGCACCTCCTGTAGCCGAGGCTCGACTAACGGTCATTCCCTTCTCTACAAAACCCTGGAAAAGACTTTCCCAGGGAAGATGAGGAGTGTGATCCGTCTATGGGTGGAACACACCTTTCGGTCACCCTTCCTAAAAATGGGGACCTCCACCCCGGTCCGCCAATCCAGAGGTACTGTCCCCGTCTTCCATGAAATGTTGAAGATATGTGTCAGCCAAGACAGTCCCTCAACATCCAGAGCCTTGAGGAACTCAGGACGAAACACGTCCACCCCCCAGAGGTTTGCCACAGGGGAGTGTTTTGACTACCCCAGATACCTCAGCCACGGTGATGGAACTATACAAACTCGAGTCCTCAGACCCAGCCTTCTCTACGTTTGGTATGTCAGTGGGATCGAGAAGGTCCTCATAGGTGTCCTACCACCGATCGACTAAATCCTTAGTCCAGGTCAGCAGGCTTCCGTCCCCACAGTAAAAAAACGTGAACTGGGCATTGCTTCCCCTTTTTGGAGCGTCGGACGGTTTTCCAAAACCTCTTAGAGGCTGACCAGAAGTTGTCCTGAGGGCACAGGTTTTCCAGCAGGAAGATGCTTGGACTTGTGTGGTGTCTGCATGTTTTGAAAGTACAACACTCGACTGTATGCTTGTCACTGATTCTTAATGTGTAGAATTCAATTCAAAGTCTGCTTAACACCTCTGAGGTCTACTGTATATTATAGTCTCAAAAACGGGCATTTGTGGGGCTATTTGCAGGTTTTGGCCATTAGTTAAAGGTCTACTGTTCCCTATAGGTTCTTACAGATGTTCTTATTAGATTGGACTCACCTTCTTGGTCTGGAAAAAAGCTGAGACATGAGATCCATTTTCTTCATGATTTGGAGTTCTCTCCTAACACTTTGGGGAGAGGGCTCAGGGGTAGAGGGGACAAGGATTCTTTCCAGTTCGGCCTCCGATAGCGGCCAGTTCAACAACTCTGACACACGCTGACTAGGGTTTTGGGAGATTTAGGGATGGGGTTGATTTTTCATGTGAGTGTAGGTAAACGTTGTTATAGGAAAAGAGGCAAAAGAAAGGTGAAACATAAAAAAACTAAGTGAGAACCGAGACAAAAGAGGTGAAACAAAGCAAAAGCATACGACTTATCGGCTAAGCTCCAATGTTGTTGGCACTTGCGGGAACATCAGCAACGGAGGAGTCTACCTGTTTCCATGGACGTGGGAGGCGCAGAAAGCAAAGCTGTAGTGCAGGAGGTTTGGGTCAATCATAGCTCCGTTCTCCGCCCTCTCCAGCAGATCGCCCAGGTAACACAGGTGACGGTGGCAGCCTCGGACTCCGTAGCGAGCGCAGTACTCGTCCAAGACAAACACCTGACCGGGACTGAACCAGCCCTGAACGGAAGCAGCAGACACAGCATAACCCCATCGGGTCACCCCGAGGGGGCGTTGTTCCCACGCACGGTTTACTTACCAGGCAGGAGTACGAGTCATTGAGTCTGTGATCCAAAGTGAGGCGCTGGACGAGTTCAAAGAGCGACGCGTGGTCAAAGTTACAGGGATTGGCGGAAATAAACTCATCCATGCCGTGCTTCTGGGCTCGATCGGCATCTGACCACGCGGTGCGGTCCGAAAGGACGTGTGGAAGAAAAAAGCAAAGAAGGAAAGCAATTTAAATGGAGAGCAGTGAAGCATACGAGCTTGTTTAAGAGTCCAATTGCATGCTGGGCAGGACACTGGCAGGTCTGCACTAATATTCTCCCTGCCTCTCACTGTGTACCGCACATCCCCCCGGGGGGCCCGCCCCACTCTTTGAGAAGCACTTACTCCAGGTAATGGGTCTCACTTATTTGCTAATCAAATATCATAACATTACTACCACATCACCACTATCAGGAGAACCAGAGTGTAGAGCGGGAGGGAGCCACCTGCTGTGGCCCGGAAAAGTGCACTATATTCGGGCACACGCTCCTAGCAGCCAGTGTGCCGCCACGGAAGTCAGGAGAACCGGAGTAGATAGCGGGAGGAGCCTCCTGCACTGCAAGACCAAATTTTCTTTTACATAAAATCCTTAACTATGATTACTAATCTTTTCATTATATTGCAAAAGGCGGACCATCACTAAAAAACCACTTAAAACCAGTATTGGCTGTATTAAAGGTTCTTAGCGGAGACATCTCACATTTACTTGGCCAGCCGCTAACCAAATCCAACAGATGAAGAAGTTAGATGACCAGTGAACACCAGTGAACCCAAACCACATTTGAAGGTGGTTCATTTATACGATGAAGTGGCTCCAGTCTGGTTGATATAGCAGTATGGCGCTTATCCTCATTAGGGTCGCGGGTATGCTGGAGCCTATCCCAGCTGGCTTTGGGCGGGGCACACCCTGAACTGGTCGCCACACTCACATTCATACCGATGGACAATTTAGAGCGGCCAATGAAGCTAGCATGCATGTTTTTGGAACGTGGGAGGAAACCGGAGAACCCGGGGAAACCCCACACAGGCACAGGGAGAACATGCAAACTCCACACAGAGACGCCCAACGAAGATCCGAACCCTAACCTCCTGACTGAGAGGCCAATGTGCTACCCACTCGACCACCGTGCCGCATAGCATTTCTATTATATATGTTGGTCGTGCTCCCACAGGGTTCTGTGCTAGGACCGGTATTGTTCAGCCTTGGCATGTCCCCTTTAGGTAATGTTGCCGTTGGCACACAACTGTACTTCAATCGAGGAAACCTAACCAAGCTAGTCAGCTGCCCAAACTCCAGGCGTGCCTAAACGACATAAAAAGCTGGATGACTTCAAATGTTTTACTACTAAACTAAAAACTACTCAAATCGTAGTCCTTGGTCCCCAGCACCTCCGAGACCAGCTTGAAAATGATATTGCTGCCCTGGATGGTCTTGCACTCACCCGCCCACAATACAGTCAGAAACCTTGGTGTCATCTTGGATCAGGACCCCTCCTGTAGCTCCCAAATACGAACAGCATTTTTACACTGACCAAAAATATAGGAAATAGTCCTGCTACTACCAGGTGTAGAAAAACTCGTCCATGCTTTTGTGACCTCCAGGTTGGATTTTAGAATTTAATATAGAATTGTACATCTGCTACACCATCAGGTACCAGTATATATCTTAAAGAGCTTGAAGTGCCGCTTGATATGCAGATGTGTATCAGGCATTTCTCTACGTTCCTTGGTCTAAGACTAAGACTTCTGGCTTGTTGGACCATGTATCTATCCCTCCATTATTTTTATATCTCAACCTAACCGGTTGAGACAGACGGCCGCCCCGCGGAGCCTGGGTTCTGTCCAAGGAGGGAGTTTTTCCTTGCCTCTGTCACCAAGTGCTTGGGCTTCAGATTTGTAACGTGCCAATGGATGACTGCTGTTGTGATTTGGGGATATATCATCAAATATATTGATTTTGACTTTGAAATTGGAATTGGCTAAGGTTAACGTTAGCCAAGCACAATGTCCACTGTGTCATTTAGTCTTATAGCGAGTCACGCATATTCTTCATTTGCAGTTCACTCATTAATGTTTCTATTTGGTTGTTTATCTTTAGGATTGTGGGGGTCCTTCGACCAAATGGATGTTCGGATCCTGTCGGAGAATCCCGAGGCACTTTGCTCAGATTTTAACGTTCAACGTGTAACATACACGTTTTTGCCTTACGTGACGTTAAGGTGAGTAAAAATGAGCAATAAATACTGATAGACATGAGTAATGAGTATTGACATACACGAGTAATGCTGCGTACTCCCCAAACATTCGCTACAAGACCTTGATTCCGTTGAGTGATGGATTATCTTGAGCATAAGACTTTATGTAAGCACAGCTTGATTTTTACCCATCTTGCAAAAACTTATCACACTATTCCCCTGCATGGCTTTAATAATGATTACTAATTTGGGTTAACGATGGGGCGTGGCCCAGCAAGGTGCACTGTACTCGGGCACACTCCCCGAGCAGCCGCTGTGACGCCACAGACGTCTCTGGGAAAAATTTCAAACACCGCGGTACTGGCATTTCAGGTGGCCGACAAGGCTTTTTGCGTACACGATCGGGTTTTTCCCCCCCCACTCACCGCAGAGCATTCGGTACAGATAATCTCGCCTCAATGGAGCATTAGTTATCGGATTTATTGGAATGACGTCATAATTCTGTCATAATTATCGTGCGGTCTTAAAAAACACTAAAGACAAGGAAATGAGTACCTGGTAAGTAGCATGCCGAGTACAAAACCTTCTTATTATGTTGGCAGGTTTGCACTAATATTAGTAGTTGTTGTCGTTTTGCAGCAGATGATACCAGCTTTAAAATGTAGAGCGGTTCCAAAACATTTGATGCAGCATATGTACTGATTAATTGATTGCATGGAGTTGTCACATCGAATATATCAAAGGTGTGCTGACAACGAATGAATGCCTTTTTTTGTAGATCGTGTAGATGCGCCTTTAAATACGGTAGATTCGGAAGATTCCGAAAAAAAAAGTTTTGGTAAGATCGACAAACTTTTGTAAAGCGAATTAATTTTGTAAGCCGAAGCAAAAAAAAAAAATCATCGAGGTATTTTCATATCCCGGATTTTTTGTATTCTGGGGCATTTGTATCACGAAGTTCCACTGTATCCAGAATTATGTCGCTTTTAATGTTCTGAACAGTGGGTTTTACAACAAAACCACATACATCTTGGCAGGCGGACCCTCAGCCCTGCTTCCCCGAACCTACACTGTCATGTTAAAATGTCATAGACTCTGATCTTGACAGGGAAAACCTGGACCAGATGCAAACCATGTGTCAATCCCCCATGATTACCCCCATTATAGCACAACTGCTGGCTGCCATCTGTTGTCCCCTGGCCGCAAACAGAGGGCTAACCATAAACAAACAACACCACAGCGGATCGATTGCCTCCATCAGACCCGGTCTTCATGTCCTCTGTCACTACATCCATAAACCTCCTCTTTGGTCTTCCTCTAGAGCCGTGTTTTTCAACCTTTTTTGAGCCACTTTTTTCATTCCACACCACCAGCACAAAATGTAAACATTCACCTCTGTAGCCTATAGAAGCCATATAAAGTCAATATAAGAAAAAATATATATATACTGCTATTTAGCGTATTACATGATTACTCTGCAGATCATTGGACATTGGACAGCGCCCAAAACACTTATACACCAATTAGGTGAAAGTGGATGATTTCCCACAGCACACCAGACACTACGCCACGACACAGTGGTTGAAAACCAGATCAAAATTCTGCATCCTTCTACCAACATATTCACTATGTCTCCTCTGGACATGTCTGAACCTTCTCAGTCCGGCCTCTCTGACTTCATCTCCAAAGCCTCTAACATGTGCTGTCCCTCTGATGTGCTCATTCCTGATCCTGTCCATCCTGGTCACACCCAGAAGAGAACCTCAGCATCTTCATCTCTGCTACCTCCAGCTCTGCCCCCTGTCTGTATATTTAACAAAACAAATATACTGTCATGCATTTTTTATATTTTTCCCCTGTACTTATTTTACGGGACGCGTTTAAATACCATCTCGTTCTCGTAGACACAATCTCGCGTGCTGTCCCCTTGCTTGGCGTGGGCTATGCCTTCAAGGAGGCACCCATGAACATACCATGTGCAACACGTCACACGTCGGTTTTCCCGCTTGGAAGTGTTGTGTTCGCTACTTTCAGCTTGTGCAAGTGTTTTTGGCGTCTCCCGGCCTTTCTTTTGTCACTGCCTTTTGTTTTTAGTTGACCCCACGGTGTAGGCGGCGCCTTTTTGTAGGTACTTTTAGCCTATTTTTTCTGGTGAAAGCTGTTCACTTGCACGCCGACTCCGCCCACACCTCTGGGGTCCAACCGACTCAGTCCAGATAGCGGCACAGCAATCAAGTGATTAGTGGGCCGACATCCTCCTGGATGGCGGATGGCGGCCCACCAGTCAACAAACAAAACAAAAAGGAAGACGCTTGAAGCTAATTGTGTCTGCTCGAAAAGTCCGCCCCCCCCCCGCCGCCCCCCACTCCCCCCAAAAACATAAATACATTACAAATGTATAAAATGACATTGTGATGCCCCATTGGTCTGTAGCTGCTGGCCTGTCAGGTCTGTTTGATGTGAGTGAGAGGGAGTGGAGGCAAGCAGGAGGGATGGACAGTAACTTGCAGTGACACCTCCACCCGCCACCCCCGCCCATCTGGACCGGGGAAGGACGGCCCTGACGATGATTGATGACAACTATTCATTTATAGATCCAGAGGAGAGGAACCAGGAGGCATCTACTTCACTGCTGGTGGTCAATAGATTTGGGCCTTTTTTTTTTTAGTGTGCTTTTTTTTGTCGCCTTGCTATGAAAAAACATAGCGACCCTTCGCAATGTTTTAGTCCTTTCGAGCATGCTCACCAATCACTTATCACTCAAACGCTAATTATGAGGAAACGTCAACAAGCTCGTAGGTGAAGCGTTTTTTTAGGACTTTAGGAATATTTATTAGGTCAAAGCTCGGTGTCGTATCGTTTCATGATCAGTTTGGGTGTGCATAAAGTAGTAAATAAGCCCATGATTAAAAATGTGGGTAACTTTGTGTGGAAAAAAAATCTGTCTAAATATCTCTCCTTGCTAATAATTAGTTAATAATAATAAAAAAATGTAATAATTTATTTTAAATTAAATAACATTTTAAAATATTTTTAAAAATACTACATTCTATTGAACTGAATAATAATTAAATTAATTAACTAACAAATGCTGGACAATGGCCTATTATTAGTAAAAAATATATACAGTATATTTAAGGACCAGTCATATGTAGTACTGTGGTGGCTAGATTATGAGACAGGACGTTAGATTACATTGCCTTTCACACTGCATGGAGCCAGCAGAGCCCAGCCCACATGCCATGGCTGAGAGAGTAGGAAAAAAGGCTCTCCTCTCATTCCATGTGGAAGTGGTAAGTTTTTGGCTTCTGTCTTCATTTCCCACTCCGTTTGAAACACTTTCTTAAGGTTAGACTAAGTAAATTGGAGAGGATAACTAGTTAGTTCACTAGCTTGCTATGCTAGGGTTGGCTGTTAGGTCCCTGCAGTGATCCCGTAGCCTGCGCAGTGTGATGTAAAGAAAGAATAATAGGAGCGTAAAAGTGACTATAGGGGTGTTATTTCATGTCTACTGGGCTCTGTAGTCATCACCACTCAGGCTCACATCCCCGCTTTCTGTCAGTTGAGTCGTCAGCGTACCTAACATGACATGCGCTACACGTTTCTGGGCTACGGGAGGAAGCTGGAGTACCTGCAGACAACCCACACGAGTTACCAGCGAAGGGAATGGTTGACGTGATGTTGTATTATCCATTGCGCCGTCACAGGTGCGAAGCGGCAAGCAGTTATTTGGTAACATTCCCTGATTGCTCCCTGATATAATTGTGCAGTAATCGCACTGCATTATTCATGGCCTGCCACTTTGAACTTGGTTATTACCAGCGGACGGGACTCAGTCGGAGACCAGCGGTTGTGTCAAAAACAAGTCTCAAAAGCCCCGTGCAGATATACATTAGTTGTCGGTTTGCCACTTAGGATTGCATCTGCTACATCCGCTTTCATTCACACTGTCACTGCTTTTTTTAAATCATTGAAATAAGAAACCATCACTGAATTGTAGCCTGTAATTAGTAAAAAAAAACAAATATGCTTATATACAGTATTATAGCCTAAATGTTGCCTTTTAAAGCATACAATACAAATATAAGGCATGCAGAAGAGGCATTCAAAGACGTGAGGTGTATTTTGCTCACTAGGTGTCAGTAATGTGACCTTGATGGTACAATGCTATGTCCTATGCCATCCGGCTACACAAGGAGCAGGGCCGGGGTTAGAAAGGGGGAAAGAAAGGAAGAGGGAACAAACAAAGCAAAGCCGCAACAGACACTTAAGTGCCACAGCGCATTTACAACAATGGGCGAGGCAAAGAGGAAACCGTGCAGCTCAGGCATCGCCCGTGCGAGAGGTCGAGCGACGGCTCGTCCAATCCTCACATTCCCGGTTCCGTCATCGTCAGGATCACAGTGTGTTGCTACGCAAGACAGGAAACGACAGGAAGGATATGAACAGCAGCGTGCATAACTTACAGAACTGAGATATCGGCGCATCGAGCTGTGGCGCCGCGCCCCCTCGGGAGTTGAGTTTCTGGACTTGGGTGGGAGGGACCGGCTTGTGTGATTGGCCGGTGGCCCGATACATGGCCTGGACCCACAGAATTCGGTCCTGCTCGTCATCGCTGGCAAAGATGACCGTGTCGCCCTCTTTCACGGCATTAAAGAACGCCCGGCCGCCGTCCAGTCCTGGTGGACACACATCGTCACGACCCGGTGTAGTCAAGACTGATATCGGTATGATCCAACTGTCGGTTTACTTTCCTGGCAGGCTGGTATGAGACCATGTAGCTAATATAAAATCAATTTGTATTACTGGCATGGTCATTTTGTTGTGTTGAACTCCCAGTGTGGGAAGACCGCTTGGCAAACAGCAGAGGTTTTGACGACTTTGGACTTGACTTGCAACTGAACATGTACTCTGACATCAATGACTTTAGTCTGAAGACTTGAAAATACTTAACATTTTCAGGGAATGTGTTGAGTAAAATGTAAAACCGGGTGAGGGCGTACAGCACAGCCTTGCTTGGCCGGGTTACCTGGTTGCGGGTCCGTGTAGTCCACGGTATATCCATCCAGTTGCAGCAGCTCCACTGGCTCCGCCTTCTTTTCCCGGTAGCTGCACATCGCAAAGGTGTACTGACTCACCTGTTGGGAACCAAATACTTTTACTCAACATTTTCATCTCAAGTAAACGCAATGTCAAAAGAAACGATCCAATCTTAATGACAAAGTGTTTTGATTCGACCGTGTCCCTCGTGGTGTCCTGTGGGGGGTGCTCCGGCAGTACGGGATTGGTGGCCCACCACTACGTGCCATTCGGTTCTTGTACAATCGAAGAAGGAGCCTGGTTCGCATTGCCAGCAGTAAGTCCAGCTTGTTCCCGGTGAACGTTGGCCTCCGCCAAGGCTGCCCTTTGTCACCGATTCTGTTCATAATCTTCATGGACAGAATTTCTAGGCGCAGTCAAGGTGTTGAGGGAGTCCAGCTTGGTGACCTTAGGATCTCGTCTCTGCTATTTGCAGACGATGTGGTCCTTATGGCCTCATCAGGCTGTGACCTTCAGCGTTTACTGGAGCGGTTTGCAGCTGAGTGTGAAGCTTCTGGGATGAGACTCAGCACCTCCAAATCCGAGGCCATGGTTCTCAGTCGGAAACGGGTGGACTGTACCCTCCGGGTTGGGAGTGAGGTCTTGCCTCAGGTGGAGGAGTTCAAGTATCTCGGGTTCTTGTTCACGAGTGAGGGAAGGTTGGAGCGTGAGATCGACAGACGGATCGGTGCACCATCTGCAGTAACGCGGTCGCTGTACCGGACCGTCGTGGCGAAGAGAGAGCTGAGCCGGAAGGCAAAGCTCTCTGTTTACCGATGGATCTATGTTCCCACCCTCACCTATGGTCATGAGTTATGGGTCATGTAGGGTGACCCATAACTCGTAGGGTGGCTGGACTCACCCTAAGAGATAGGGTGAGGAGCTCGGCCATCCGGGAGGAGCTCAGAGTAGAGCCGATGCTCCTTCACATGGAGAGGAGCCGGTTGAGGTGGCTCGGGCATCTAGTCCGGATGCCTCCCGGGCGGCTCCGTGGTGGGGTGCTCCGGGTATGGGAATGGGAAGATTTTAATTATATTTAGAACTACAAAAACTTGATTTTTGGTTTGTTAAGTTAAATTTGGCCATCACCATAGCAAAAAAAAATAATTTTAATATTTTATCTTGGCCAACGCCTCTCAGAGTCTAGACCAGAGGTGGACAAACTGCGGCCCATGGACCACGTCAGGATCACTTAATTCGACCCACTTTGCAGTGTTAGGCTTGATTGCAAAACATGTTGAGGAGGTCGCCAAAGACGTAAACAAGAAGAGACGTTAACATACTCTTGACATCCGATGTTTTACTGTTGAAAGTTGGGCAACCCAGCATGACTTGCGGGCAATTGGAGCTAAGAGTTTTAAGGTCTGTGTTATGTTCAGCGCTCAGTTGTTGTTTATCACTTGACATTGCAGTAAATGTGTTGTCTTTTCATTTTGTTGCACCGTGAGTAAATATGTCCTTCCGTTTCATGACCATCTATGTTTAGACGGCCCTTCTGCCAAAAACGTTGAAGCCGCAAGTCAAAATGTTTGCCCACCCGTGTCCTAGACAGTGTAATAATTACATCCGGACTCAGCTCCAGCCTCCACCCTCGCAGATAGGACTACTTGTTTAACGTTCTTCCACCACACGCTCTGGCACACCGACAGGGAAGAGACCGAGTCCGAATGAGGCTTGAGTGTAATGAGAAGTTGCTCCTCACACATGCGTGATTCGTGGATGCACCGAGCTCCACTGTGCGTGTCTGGTGTGCCACGGAAGCTGACTGTGCACTGACTGTGTTAGGACTGTTTCTGCGGGGGGAGACTTCCCAGTGACAACTGAAACGTGTGTTCCCCTATAAGTCGCCAAATACCAGAAAACTCTCCAACGATGCCAGAAATGTCGCCAGGTTTAACGATAAAGTCGGCAAGTTGGCAACACCGATGCTGAAGATTTCCAGGAAGAGAATGCTACATGCCAATAGCTGTCCCTAGCAGAAGCCATCGGATGAAATTGTGTAGCTTAGCTTTCTGCATCTGTTTTTTCCAGTTCTTAACGTTTTCATGTATTTCAATGCCATATGTAGTATTCTGGTCACAAGGCATCAGTTATGTTACTCTGATTACTCTGGCATTACCTTCGATTTCATTATCTTAACACTGCATTAGCAATGGCATGTCCGACATGCCAAAACCTCTCCTCCAGTTCCATGTGGAAGTGGTAAGTTTTTGGATTCTTACTTTGTCCTTCTTCCCTACTCTGTTTGAAACACAGTCATAATTTCACAAGAATAAAAGTAATAAAATACAAAAAAATGTGTAATTTTACAAGAAAAAAGCCGTCATTTTTTGAGAATAATGGTCGTAATTTTACGAGAAAAAAGGATTCATGTTATGAGAAAGAGTAAAAATTTAAAAAGACTAAAAATCATAAAATACAAGAAAAAAAGTCGGAACTTTACAAGAAAAAAAAAGTTAATTTTATAAGAATAAAAGTCCTAATTGTATGAGAAAAATGTCATAATTTGAAAAGAATTCAAGTAGTTAAATGAGTAAAAATTCAAAATTAAAAAAATGCTTTGATCAACTATTTAAAAACAAACTTCCCTCTCCCTTGACTAAATTGTTATATATGAATTTATCTTCTTTATGTCTAAGATGGGTTATTTTCCATTTTTATGTCTACTACATTGGGTAATACAAGTGTAAAAGTGACTATAGGGGTGCTATTTCATGTCTAGAGGGCTTTAATAGTGTTAAAATAATATTTAGGAGGTCATGAACAGGTTTTCTGTGCTCTAACTACAAAGATATCCTCTGTATTCATGTTGAAGTCTACTTTGCAGAAATTCACTTATCGCGGTCCTGTCTGGAACCAATTAACCGCCATAAAGGAGGGAGTATGCAATAATGCTTTGCGTGATATTCGTGTTTACACGTCTTTTGATAAAGGGATTGCAATTGAAAAGGTCATAGCCGACAATATACAACGCAATTTATATTGAATACAACGTATGCCAGAAACAGGCGGTGCTGCCAGTCATCCCGGCCTGTCGTCACACATCACCAGGCCCGATTGGCCAATCAGCCTCCGCTCTCCCTCACACTGCAGCTGCATTGTGGGTGTGCGTGTGTGACAAATGAGATTCCAAACGACAGCGCTGATGAGACCCGGGGCCAAAGGAAGAAGGACGGAGAGAACCGGGTCGACTCTCCAGCAAAATTCTGGCCTCTAGGAAACCACAGAGGCAAATCTCAGACTAAATTACACCCCAAAAAAACACCTCTGCATGGCTCTCAGCGTAGCAGCAATATTTGGAAGTAACGGCATCCAACAAAGTTGTGTTAAGCCAGCAAACCAAACTGAACTGCGCGCATGAGTCTTCATTTCAATCAAGGGAAATGCAAAGTTGCTTGAACTTTAACTAAGTAAGTAAATGGAAGATTTTTGTAGCTAAAGCATAAAATACCTTTGTATGACTCTCTAAATACGTTTTCACCATTATTAGAGCACTGTGACATAAAATAACACCCCTTTACACTCCTATTACTTTTTGTTCACATCACTTTGTGCAACTGTGCTTACTAGTTAGCCTCCATTTTATGTAATCTAAACTTAAGAAAGTGTTTCAAATGGAAAGTATGAAGCCAAAAATGTACCACTTCCACACAGAGTGGGAGGGGAACTTTTTCCCCCACTCTATCACGCCGGACATGCCGTGGCTGATTTCATGGATTTTCGACACATGGACGCTGTTCCTCTGTATGGGACGATTCCATGTTTCAAAGGAGACACCCTATTTGCTTTGCTAATAGCTAGTTCTTAGCAGGCTACGGATTCACCGCAGGGACATAAGCGATGGCCGCGACTCATAACATAGATAACAAGCTACCGAGCTAATTAGCCTCCAATTTATGTATTCTAAACTTAAGAAAGTGTTTCAAACGGAATGGCGCTGACAAATAATGTATGAAGCCAAAAAATTACCACTTCCACACTGAATAGGAGGATAACTTTTTTTTCACTCCATCATGTCGGACATGGCATGGCTGACTCCATGCAATGTTACGGTAACGTTACAATGCGGTAACATTAATGTTTCATTGTGCTATAGTGTATATGCTATAGTATGCTATACTACATTTTGCATGTTAGCCAAGTCACAACAGTGTTAGCTGTTTGCGAACTGTGTCATACAGTCGTCCCCCACGTTCAAACATCGTACCCTCACTCTATTGCAGTTTCTCAAAAAGTATTTATGCAATAAAATACGGTTGTCTTGTGGCTGACTCTGGCATATGATTATTTTTCAAATATTAAAAAACAAGCCATATGTAGTATTCTGGTCACAAGGCATCAGTTATGTTACTCTGATTACTCTGACATTACCTTCGATTTCATTATCTTAACACTGCATTAGCAATAGCATGTCCGACATGCCAAAACTTCTCCTCCAGTTCCATGTGGAAGTGGTAAGTTTTTGGATTCTTACTTTGGCCTTCTTCCCTACTCTGTTTGAAACACAGTCATAATTTTACCAGAATAAAAGTAATAAAATACAAAAAAATGTGTAATTTTACAAGAAAAAAGCTGTCATTTTATGAGAATAATGGTCGTAATTTTACGAGAAAAAAGGATTCATTTTATGAGAAAGAGTAATAATTTAACAAGAATAAAAATCATAAAATACAAGAAAAAAAGTCAGAATTTTACAAGAAAAAAAAAGTTAATTTTATAAGAATAAAAGTCCTAATTGTATAACAAAAATGTCCTAATTTTAAAAGTAGTTAAATGCGAAAAAATTTTAAAAAGTCATACTTTTATGAAAATAAAAGTCTTAATTTCACGAGAAAAAAAGTGATAGTTTTACAAATAAATAACGTCGTAAAATACAAGAAAGGAGTCATAATTTTAGGAGAATAAAAGTCGTAATAGTACGAGAAAAAAGTCATAGTTTTACAAGAATAAAAATAATAAAAAACAAACAAAAGTCATAATTTTATGAGAAATTTTGCTTTTTTTACCCCACCACCCCCTGCCCGTTGCAGGTTTCGGGGCGTACTTTGGAAAGCCCTGCTCCAACAGGATGTGAAGATAAAGTCTACTATTTCTTCATGTGTTATTCTAACATTGGTGCAAAAGTTCCTACAAAAACTAACCCAAACTATTTTTTCCCGATAGGAAAACCCTTCCAGCCGTCGCCAAAATAAGGTACATTTGATGTACTCTTGCAAATAAACCACATTTTGGGGTTTTTTCTTAAATTCAATCGTGTTTCTTGCCTTTTTTAATCGAATTGCTAGGACTGGCAGAGTTCTTTGGCCCCATGGCGGGTTGTTTTGCGCTCAATGCAGTTCATGCGGTTTACCCGCATCCAGTCAGGTGGGGAAGTTCTAGGAGAATTTACGTCCTGTGTTTTTTAAATATGCGCCTGAGAATTGTGAGTCATTTCTTCCACGCGGACCGCGGGGAGCACGGGCAGAGCGGCAGGTTCTGTTTGTGCACACAAAGTCCAAACAGACACACGATTTGTCACTTGGAATATATTTAGCCAGCAGCAACCAAGAGGCTTGGAGTTGGCGCTCGGGCTTTTCTAGCTGCAAGTGTTAGGCCAGCGAGTGTTCGACTTTGTCAATCCGCTGTCAACTTGTAGCTCAGAGACATATCCTCCGCAGCGCACCAGCGACAAGCGTCCCCCACCCCGCCTCCCCATGCAGTCACCAGGAAATGGCTGCTCAGCCCCCAAACTCCTGACAAAAGCCTGCCTGGCCTCCCCATCATTCCCTTGACAGCTGAGGCACGACAGCTTGGCTGCATCTCCCTTCCGTGCCGCAAAGCCCGACCGCTGGAGTGGAACCAGCTCAAAGCAGATTCGACTTCAGGTCGGCCGTCTTATTTACGCTCGCCGGGAAGCGGGCAAAGTAGCATTCCATCCTTATTGCTTATTAATTATCCGTCGTTCTATTGCGCATTGAATCTTCACTCATACACTTAACGTCAACGTGGAATGCAGTCCAATGTGACTAACCAGATCAATCACTTTTATTGGCATGTTTTTATTGCTACATGGCCAACAAGTTACCAGCAGGTGCAGTAGATGCTCAGGAAAGAAAGAAGACCCAGCATTCATGGTATGCACGCTCTTTAGGCTGAGCGATTAGTTGAAAGGGGCGTGTTACAAAATAGCAGCGCGGCATCCAATCAGTGATCAATGTGGTGAAAAAGCAGGTGTGAATCAGGTGGCCCCTATTTAAGGATGAAAGCAGCACTTGTTGAACATCCCTTCTCTTTGAGGAGGAGTTACGGTATATCAAAACGGATGGAAGAATAACCCGAATGGCAAAGGCTCAGATACAGGACGATAGAAGACAGTCTGGAGTTACCTGTAAGTACTGTGACAGTTAAAGGACGTACGAGAATCCCCCGCAAAGTCCCGTTTAGTGATTATCGGGATTGCCAAAATCTGGAACCAAAAAAGTTTGTACAAAATTCTGAGTTTGTCAAGTCAACGGCAGACACTGATATTTTTTTAACACACCCCTTTCAGCGTGCATATCATGAATGCTGGGTCTGGTGTGTTTTCTGAGAATCTACTGCACCTGCTGGTAACTTGCTTGCCATGTAGCAATAAGAAGAGACAGCGATTCATCTGGTTAGTCACATTGGACTGCTACTGTATGAGCTTCAAATACTAGATTAGCGTCCAGAACTCCTCATTTTACTACTTGGAGTACAGAAGATGTTGTCACGAAGCCTCAGTCATCTTCTTTGTTAGTTTTAGGGTTATGTGTGTAACAAGTGCTATGCAGAAACTAAAACTACAGTAATGTTATGATCCCATAATATTATATACATATAATATTATGTTATATGTTATTGGCATACTATTATAACCCAATCTCCCAATTCTCCACCCATTTTTCCCCAAAAGATACAACTTAACTTAGTTTTGTTTGATTCTCATGTATTACCACTTAAAACAATATTTTTCATTTCATATTTCCACAATATGCTACTATTTTTTTTTACTTATCCTCTTCTCTTCTTTTCCTTTGGGCTTATCCCTTCAGGGGTCGCCACAGCGAATCAATTGCCTCCATCTAACCCTGTCTTCTCTACTACCTTCATGTCCTCTTTCACTACATCCATAAACCTCCTCTTTGCTCTTCCTCTAGGCCTCCTGCCTGGCAGTTCAAAACTCAGCATCCTTCTACCAATATATTCACTATCTCTCCTCTGGACATGTCCCAACCATCTCAGTCTGGCCTCTCTGACTTTATCTCCAAAACCTCTAACATGTGCTGTCCCTCTGATGTGCTCATTCCTGATCCTGTCCATCCTGGTCACACCCAAAGAGAACCTCAGCATCTTCATCTCTGCTACCTCCAGCTCTGCCTCCTGTCTTTTCCTCAGCGGCACTGTCTCTAAACCAAACAACATCGCTGGTCTTACCACAGTTTTGTACACCTTTCCTTTCATTTTAGCTGAAACTCTTCTATCACACATCACACCCGACACTTTTCTCCACCCATTCCAGCCTGCCTGCACACGCTTCTTCACCTCTTTTCCACACTCTCCATTGCTCTGGACTGTTGACCCTAAGTACTTAAAATCCTCCACCTTCTTTATCTCTTCTCCCTGTAACCTCACTCTTCCACTTGAGTTCCTCTCATTTACACACATGTACTCCGTCTTGCTGCAGCTGATCTTCATTCCTCTCCTTTCCAGGGCAAACCTCCACCCCTCAAGCTTCTCCTCCACCTGTTCCCTGCTCTCACTACATATCACAATGTCATCTGCAAACATCATAGTCCATGGAGATTCCTGTCTAACCTCGTCCGTCAGCCTGTCCATCACCATAGCAAACAAGAAGGGGCTCAGAGCTGATCCCTGATGGAGTCCCACCTTCCCTCGGAACTCCTCTGTCACACCTGCAGCACACCTCACTACTGTCTTACAGTCCTCGTACATGTCCTGCATGAAAAGTGCTGTGTGGAAACTGAATTCTAGAGTTAATCTAAAATGATCATAATATTATGATGAATAAAAACATTGGACTTTGTTTTCCCTCGCCCGGACGCGGGCCACCGGGGTCCCCCTCTGGAGCCAGGCCTGGAGGCGGGGCCCTAATGGCGAGCGTCTGGTGGCCGGCCCTGCCCCCATGGGGCCCGGTCGGGCACAGCCCGAAAAGGTATTGTGGGTCCCCCCTCCCATGAGCTCATCATTCGTAGGAGGGGCCAAAGGGGTCGGGTGCAAAGAGAGCTGGGTGGCGGCCGGAGACAGAGGCCTTGGCGGTCCGATCCTCGGCTACAGAAGCTAGTTGTCGGTACGTGGAATGTCACCTCTCTGGCGGGGAAGGAGTGTGAGCTGGTGCGTGAGGAGGAGAAATTCCGGCTAGATAAAGTCGGACTCACCTCAACGCAAAGGAAGGGTTCTGGAACCAGTCCTCTCGAGAGGGGCTGGACTTCGTTCCACTCTGGTGTTGCCAGCAATGAGTGGCAACGAGCAGGGGTGTCCATTGTTGTTGCCCCCGGGCTCCAAGCCTGCATGTTGGAGTTAAGTTGGTCGTCAAGCTGAAGAAAGAGTCCTATCAGGCTGTTTTGGCCCATGGGACTCTGGAGGCAGCTGACAGGTATTAAGGTATTCCTTAAGGTCCTGGATGCTGTGGGTGTGTCTTGGTTGACACAACGCATCGCGTGGACATCGGGGTCCCTGGACTGGCAGACCGGGGTGGTGGTCCCACTTTTCAAGAAGGGGGTGTTCTAACTATCGTGGGATCACACTCCTCAGCCTTCCCGGTAAGGTCTATTCAGGGGTTCTGGAGAGGATGATCCGCCGGATAGTCGAATCTCGGATTCAGAAGGAGCAGTATGGTTTTTGTCCTGGTCGTCACACTGTGGACCAGCTCTATACTCTCGGCAGGGTCCTTGAGGGTGCATGGGGGTTTGCCCAACCAGTCTACATGTGTTTTGTGGACTCTGAGAAGGCATTTGACCGTGTTCCTCGGGGAATACTGTGGGGAGTGCTCCGGGAATATGGGGTATCGGACCACCTAATCCAGGCGGTTCGTTCCCTGTATGACCGGTGTCAGAGTGTGGTTTGCATTGCCGGCAATAAGTCAGACCCGTTTCCAGTGAGGGTTGGACTCCACCAGGGCTGCCCTTTGTCACCGATTCTGTTCACTACTTTCATGGACGGAATTTCTAGGCGCAGCCAGGGCGTTGAGGGGTTTCGGTTTGGTGGCCGCAGGATTAGATCTCTTAGTGGTCCTGTTGGCTTCATCGAGCCGTGACCTTCAACTCTCACTGGACCGGTTCGCAGCTGAGTGTGAAGCGGATGGGATGAGAATCAGCACCTCCAAATCTGAGTCCATGGTTCTCACCCGGAAAAGGGTGGAGTGCCATCTCCGGGTCGGGAATGAGGTCCTGCCTCAAGTGGAGGAGTTTAAGTACTTTGGGGTCTTGTTCTCGAGCGATGGAAGGATGGAACGCGAGATGGACAGGCGGATTGGTGCGGCGTCTGCAGTGATGCGGACTCTGCACCGGTCTGTCAGGGTGAAAAGAGAGCTGAGCTGAAAGTCAAAGCTCTCGATTTATCTTTAGATCTACGTTCCTACCCTCACCTATGCTCATAAGCGTTGGGTAGTGACCGAAAGGACAAGATGGCGGGTACAAGCGAAATGACTTTTATCCGAGCCGACCTCGAATAAGCGGAAGAAAATGGATGGATGGATACAATATTTCACAATTTCACAAAATGTACACATTTTTTTTTATAGTTATACTCATAATGTTATGACTCATTTCTCTTGTTTTACTTACAGTATAATATTACCAGTTTATTCTTGTATGATTGCAATTTTTTTTCTCATTACAGATTTAAAATGTTTCTTTTTCTATAATATTTCAAAAATTATAATATTTCTAAAATCATATCTTTTTCCTTATAATATTATGAGTTTATTCCCATCAAATTGTGTTAGAGTACGTCTTTTTTCTCTTAATATTTTCATTTTATTCCCATAAAATGACAACTGTTTGTTTTGGGGGGGTTTTGCCCTTTCCACTATTTTTTTTATCAACTATTTCAACTTTCTTCCTGTAAATTGTCTTCCCATAAATGACAGTTTTCCCAGGGAAAAGACAAATAAAAACAAAAAGCTGTTACCTGAACCAGCACAAAGAATCGCTTCTTCCATCTTTTCCACACATTTTTGCCAATCGCAAACAAGTACCTGACGAGAGAAGAAAAAATGATCAAAATCAACGTCTGGACTAACAATTCCTGAAGCGAGAAAAAGAATTGTTCCGAGCGGAGGAATCATCCACGCGTGGTAGAAATCTTCTTCTACTGCGACATCTTCTGCTTGGAGAAGGTTACTGCGACCAATCATGGAACACACTAGTGGTCGTAGTATCATTGCTTGTTTAGTGTTTTAATATTCGGTATATTTCTATTGCTACAAGGCAAACAGGTTACCAGTAGGTGCAGTAGATTCTCAGAAAACAAACCAGACCCAGCATTCATGATATGCACGCTCGTAAGACTGTGCGATCGGCCGATTAGTTGAAAGGGGTTCAAAAAATAGCCGTGCCTGCCGTTGCCTCAAAACTACTTTTTTGGCAGTCCTGGGGTGACTGTCTTGTTGAAAAAGACATTTCAAGGGCATGCCCTCTTCATCATAAAGCAACATGACCTCTTCAAGTATTCTGACACATGCAAACTGATCCATGATCCCTGCTATGGGATAAATAGTAGGAGAAACATATCATGATGCTTCACTGTCTTCATTGTGTACTGCGGCTTCAATTCAGAGTTTGGGGGTCGTCTCACAAACTGCCCTTGGACCCAAAAAGAACAATTTTACTCTCATCCGTCCACAAAATGCTCCTCCATTTCTCTTTGGGCCAGTTGATGTGTTCTTTGGCAAATTGGAACCTCTTCTGCACATAACTTTTTTTATCTGAGGGACTTTGCGGGGGATGCTAGTAAATAGCTTCTGCTGTCACAGTACTTACAGGTAACTACATACAGTCTTTGATCATCGTGGAGCTGAACATTGGCTGAGCCTTTGCCGTTCTGGTTATTCTTCCATCCATTTTGATAGTCTTCCGTTTTCTGCCACGTGTCTGGTTTGGCTCTCATTTTTAAGGCATTGGAGATCATTTTAGCTGAACAGCCAAAAAATGTTCCACCTCTTCATAAGTTTTGCCCTCTCCAATCAACTTTTTAATCCAAGTACGCTGTTCTTTTGAACAATGTCTTGAAGGAACCATGTTCCTCAGGCTTTCAAAGAGAAATGATGTTCAGCAAGTGCTGCTTTCATCCTTAAATAGGAGCCACCTGATTCTCACCTCTTTTTTCTCTACATTGATCACTGATTGGATGCCACACTGCTGATTTTTGAACACGCCCCTTTCACCTAATCGGCCAATCGCACAGCCTTAAGAGCGTGCATATCATGGATGCTGGGTCTGGTTTGTTTTCTGAGAATCTACTGCACCTACTGGTAACTTTTAAAATGAGTTCAAGCATTTAAAAGAATTAAACATTTATATTTATGAAGTATCCTATTAGCATTTTTAGTATTGTGACCACGTATTGCAATTTTAGGGGAAAAAAGCCCAACAAGAGATTTTTCCTTAGCTTGTTTTACGTGAATTAACACATGCTAAGAAGTTATATGTATTTCCTGTGCTACGGAAAAAACCTGAATTAGGTATAAATAAATATACTCTGATTATTATACAGAAAAAATATTTATACATCAATAAAATATATTATCTTTCATAATATAGTCATTATATTATGAGAAACAAAAAAAAGTGAATAAAGGTATTATTTTGGGAAAATTAGATTGTTGAAAAAGTTATTGGAATAAAGTCATAGTATTGCAAAATCCCAAATTTGTGAAGATTATTTAAGAAGAAAATGTTAACACAGCAACAAAAAATGAAGAAAGAGCAGTTTTACAAGGAAAACCAATAACAAGGAAGAATAATGTCAATTTTAGTAGAGTAGAGTTGAAATATGAAATAAAACATATATTATTCATAATAGTAAGAATTAATAACAATTGTATTTTTTGGAAAACTATCATGCATGCATGTAGCATAAAGTTGAAATATAAAAAAATATATATTATTCGTAATAATATTTATAATATTATGAGGAAAATAACTTAAAATAAATAAATAAAGTTGTAATTTTCGGAAAAATTAGGATGGGGAAAAAATAAGGAAAACTAATGACATTTTTGTAACATAGAGGTCAAATATTAAAAAATTATAAATTAATATTATTTGTAACATTCATAATATGGAAAACAAACAAAGATAAATACATATGTTTTAATATTTGGTGATTTAAAAAAAAAACAATTTGTCATATTAAATAAAAGTCCATAATAATAACATACATTTCACCGCTATGACAAAGCTGACATGCATGTTAAAAGAAAAAAAAGAGAATTTCTTATCATATACAAAATAAGTTCCAAAGTTGCTTCCTTTCATTTGTTATGTCACGTGGCCTGTTTGCTGATTTGTAGTAACGCAACGTGACCACAAGAGGGCAGCAAAGCCAAGCCTTGCAGACACGCGGCTGGCTCCAGCAATTGTACAGATTGTCCAATCCACTTACCCACAATGCTTCATGTTCTGGGGTTTGTCCATGCGAATGGCCAGTTTGATCTTGAGGTCCGTGTCCGGGCAGCCTTTGGAAACGGACATCTTGTGTAGCTCGGACTGCTTGGGGCTGTTTGGCGTCGGATGGAGCACCACCTGCAAGTGGTAGCACACCGTCACCCGTGAGTGTAAGACGGGTCAGGCTGTATTGCGCAATCACTGGGAGCCTTGACTCTTTTGGTGATTGGATAAGTCATCATCCTACCCGTCCAAGCTCCTTGTCCTCCAGGGCCAACACGCCAGTGCTTTCGGTGAAGAGCTTCACTTTAACGGCAGGTAGGGGCTGTGTGGTCGTGAAATCCCCCTGGGTTCCCCACCTGGATAGACACACATTCATTCGTTCACCGCGTGGCACTGCAACTTGCAACCTGGTTGGCATTTTTCGTTCATTCTACCCTAAACATCCCAAGTCCTTCCTCCAAGACGGGCAAATTACTACCACCACTTAATCCCGAGTCCTTTGAGACAGGTGGCTAATTACCACCCTCAAATACTAAATTCTTTGAGACGGGGGACTTACTACCACCCCTAAATCCCAAGTCCTTTGAGACAGGTGACTAATTACCACCCTCAAATACTAAATTCTTTGAGACGGGGGACTTACTACCACCCCTAAATCCCAAGTCCTTTGAGACAGGTGACTAATTACCACCCTCAAATACTAAATTCTTTGAGACGGGGGACTTACTACCACCCCTAAATCCCAAGTCCTTCGAGACAGGTGACTAATTACCACCCTCAAATACTAAATTCTTTGAGACGGGGGACTTACTACCACCCCTAAATCCCAACTCCTTTGAGACAGGCGACTTACCACATTACATTATTTTTCCTCCTAATATTAAGAATGTATTCATGTATTTTTTATATATTTAATATATATTACATTATTTATTTATTCTCATAAAATCCATACGCTGTTTTTGTATTTCCTGTTTTATCTTTCAGTTTTTCCCAACTATTTGGAATTTTTTCTTATTATCTTCTTGTAGTATTCTGACTTTATTCCCATATTATTTTGACCTCCCAAGATATTGAAACACTTATTAGTATTTTGTTTTGTTTTGTTAGTGTCTTGTAATATTACAACTTTATTGCCATACGATTCTTTGTAAAACGGCATCTTGTTAAATTGTACTTTTTGAATGTGCCGTGGGCCAGTAAAAACCAGCATCCAGCATCCATTCACTTATTTGTTACATCTTAGCCTACTCAAGGTCGTGGAAAGCTGGAAAAATGATTCAGCTGAACAGAAGAAACACTGCAAGAACTGGCAAAGGAGCTACACACCATCTAAGTTGAAGAAGACAGAGCTGCTCTTTTCCCCTTGCGTTATTGTTCACCAAACAAAATCTCAGTGGGCACAGTACAGAGCCATGCTTGCCAAACTCACATTTCCAGTTTGAAGGACAATAAAGGAACCATACGGAACCCACGATCCTCACGTCATCATGTGCTCCTGCAGGAAAAGCTGCAGGCCACGGGACATCCGCCAGCTCACATGCACTGGGACTGTTTCTCTATCGATAAATCAATGAACTTTATTACCCCAGAAGGGTAATTCGTTTTGCAGTCGGTGGAAAAAAATGGATGACACGAAGACAAGAACATCAGATTACATTGAGTCATTTAAGAGTCTAACCACAGAGGGAGGACATAAATCCTTGTGTCTGTTTGCCCTGCATCTCGGCAGCAGATATCTGCGTCCGGAAGGAAGGGTACTGGACTCGTGAGGGTGTTCTGGTTCTGACAGGATAAGTCTGGCTATTTTCACTCCCTTCAGTCATGAGGAATGCCCCCCCCTCGCCCACAACCAACATCTCCACCCAAATGGCTGCCGTTTGACGCCCCTGCACAACCTGAAAAGCTTCATTATTCTATTGAAGGATCATGAAAACAGCATGGAAAACATCTCATCCGGACCGCTCTTTGAGCGCCTGTTGTAACTATTTAATGCCTTTATGCAACACACCATGCACACTCACACAGTTGGAGCAAACCATGCGACATCTTTCGCATTCATCCGCCAAATAATGGGCACCAAAAAACGGAAAACTAGGTTGCGTAGTTGAACGACACGGGGTGGTTCTGTGCGCGGGAGACTTACATGGGTTTAGACGCCTCGGCCTGGTCCGTCTGGAGTTTGTGTCCTCCCTCTACCTCCATGGTGCAGTAAACTATTCTGTTCGGCGCCAATGACTTAAGACCCTGCACCTCTATGATGACCACCTGCAAAAAAAAGTACAGTCAAATCACAAGTCAGGGCTCGGTTACACAGCCCAAACCCCCACGCAAGGGGGCAATGTCCCACCGGAATCAAACCTTAGTTTCCCTTCCCCCAACAGAGCTAAGAATGAAACATGTTTTTGGTGACAGCCTGGACACAAAAGTCCCTTAGGGTGTAAAACGAAATGCTTTTATTTTTTCCCACCACAGTGGATCCCCACACGTTCACGCGTCGGCATTCTCAGTCTTGCAAATGTGCAGATTTTTGCTGAAAGATGTTTTTTCCTCCAAAATAAGCCATTTTATCCCGCAGGAAAACACATCCTACTCAGAATAAACCGGTTCTGATGCATCGATCCAGAGTACATCATACATGCACCGTTGCTGGAAAGCCCACGACTTCTCCACGTTTATGTATGCGTGCTTCACCGACAAGGTTTTCTCGTCAAGCGTTGAGATTTCGCATGTTTTCCGGTGGTTCATGAACGCACCATAGCGTGTTTGGCTTGGTACGTAAGTATTGCCGACCTCAAAATATTGCAGCGGATTGAAAACAAGTTAACAGATGCCGTCGCTCCCTCACTCGCTCGGATTTAAAAAAATAAAATAATAGGATTGTGACGAGACTTTGCTTTTAAGAAAAGTACAGTGAAAAAAATATTTCTAAAAATATGATAATACATGCCGAGCTACTAATTTCACTTCTACTACGTTACACTCCTCTGCACTGTAGGTGTGTATGCTCGAGGCCCCGCCTCCACCCACCGAGACTGACAAAAGGGCTCCCTCTGATACGAATGCACAGAATGATTTCTCTTCCTGATTGTTTGGAGGAGAGGAATGAGGGAAACAGACATGGCCAATATATTGCCTTCATTTTTCATTTATTGCGTATTTTCATCCCGGGCCTAGTGCCCACAAAACTGTTCTTTTGCTTAACAAGAACTTTCGTCACGTTTGAATCTTGTCTTGTGACATGACATCTTGTGACACCCCATTAATGAACTCATGAATGATTGCTGTTCTGTGGTTGACTATTGCCTATTGATTATTAGTTCAAAAATATTGACAGACAAGTCATATGTAGTATTGTGGCCACTAGGTGTCAGTACTGTCACAAAGATGAGACATTACCTTGGCTTACATCACCTTAACTTGCACCGCACCACGGATGCAAAGTCCGACACGGTAGAGTGAAAAAAAAAATGTTCTCCCATTCCGTGTGGATGTGGTACATTTTTTGTTTCTCACTTTGTCCCGCCCCTTCCGTTTAACTAGTTAGATAGGAATCTTGCTATGCTTAAAGCGGCGGCCGACGCTTGTATACCTGCAGAAATCGTGTAGCATGTTGCACGATGTGATGTAAACAAAGAATACTAGGGCAGTGTAAAGGTGACTAGATGGGTGTCATTTCATGTCTACGGGGCTCCAAGAATGGTAAAAGAAATGGAACCAATTACCCGCGATGAACTGTAATTATTAGTTGTTTTTGGAATTACAGCAGGCTAGCAGTGTAGCTTGACAACAAGGCTAAAGGCCACATCGTGACTCCGATTCCATTGATCATATCACATGATTCGTGGCCAGTACTTATGTATATTTTATACGTTACGCGTGTTTTCTGCAGCTCGGTCTAATCATTACAGCGGTCGTTTTTTATTTCAGATGTTGACCCAAAAATCGGACGAGAAAAAGGGTTTTTCACGTTTTTTTCCCCATTCGCTGATAATCCAGCAATTTATATAATAAGAAAAATGCAATAAGTTAGAAACAACTGACAAAAAAAATTGAAAAAGTGAGTTTTGGGGGGGGGGTCTGAACTCAGCCCACCTCCAGGGTGAAGGATAGCACCACGTCGGATTTGGACAGGGTGTTCTCATCCTCCTGGCCCATGTCTATAATGGATGGATTGTGACCTCGCTTCAGCTTCTGCAGCTTGAACTCTCCTCCCTTGGACACCGGCATGCTCTCCAGGTTGGCCATCAGCAGGTTGACGGAGGACCGCAGCTCTTCGATGAACATGGCCTCCATCTCTCGGGACGCGAACCTCGGGAACCTCCCGCCGAGCCGCTACAACCGGGAAGTCAACACACGGACGGGTTATGTCATGGACTTCAGCGATCAGGTAGCGGGATGACGGAAAATGGCGCCACGGAAGCTCACACGGGCAATCTGGTCTGCCATTTGTAGCCTTCCATCCAGTTCTCTTCTGATCTGGGCCGCTTGCTCATCGGGGTTGTCCAGCTGGGGGCGGGAAAGCAAGAGTGTCAAAATAAAAGGAGGCAGACAGCGATGAAGACACTAGTTAAGTGATTACCAGTGACATGTCCTGGTTGCACGTCACTGGTAATCACTGAAATTTAGGCCTCTCTTTTTGCACGAAGTCTTGGGTTGGCGCGCCTCTTTGCTAACTAACACACTTACCCCGCGCGTCCCGGCTTTTCCTGCACAAAAAGCCATAATGGAGCCAAGAATGAGTTTCAAGTGCCACCTTCTTTTGATAAGGGGGGGTGAGAAACACTACAGGATTCAAGAACGGTGTGGGAGCGGCTGCCGTCTTTGTCAACGATCACGTCCGAAAGGAGAAAAATGGCGTTAAATGTTCCTTGATACCTTTCGTTCCTCATTCCAGTGTACTTTGATGTGCACTTTATACTGTAGTCTTTTCCGTATGAAAAATAGTTTGGGCTATATTTGCATTTTTGGACTTTTGGTCGTATGCAGGAAATTTACTGCAGGTGGAAATGATCTCGCAAATAACAACATAATAATCATCCTAATAACTCGGGCTACTGTTGGGACCATAACCCACCACAAGCTAAAACTCAACTCTGAACCTCCAACATCACTTCCTGTCCTCCAGACATCTCCCCGCCACTGAGGTCCGCTACGGTGCACATTCAAAGTCATCCCTCGGTTAGTAGGAAGTAGGATTCAATATTAAAAAAGGAATATTTTGTCTTGTTTAAAAACATAAAACCTGTTTATGACCTACTAAATACTGATTACGCAATATTAGAGCACTGTAGAAATGGAATAACACCCCTGAAGTCGCCTTTACACTTGTATTACCCAATATAGTATACAATAATAGTGTACCCATCACAGATGCTGCATTGCATTTCATACCACATTTTTTGAATGCCTTTTATTTGTATTTTGTTCATATTTATCATATTTGTAAGTGGTCAGTATCACCTTGTGTACAGCTAATGCTAATTACATTTCTAATGTTCCATTCCATTCCATTTTCCTCTGCTTATCCGGGTCACGGGGGCACCAGTCTCAGTCGGGATGTCCAGACTTCCTGGTCCCCAGCCACCTCTTCCAGTTCCACCGGGAGGACCCGGAGGCGTTCCCAGGCCAGCTGTGACACAAAGTCCCTCCAGCGTGTCCTAGGTCTTTCTCCCGGCTGGGCATCCGGACCGTATGCCCGAGCCACCTCAACTGGTTCCTCTCGATGTGAAGGAGCAGCGGCTCTACTCTGAGCTCTGAGAAACTCATTTCCGCCGCTTGTATCCGCGATCTCATTCTTTCGGTCATGACCCATAACTCATGACCATAGGTGAGGGTGGGAACGTAGATCAATCGGTAAACAGAGAGCTTTGCCTTCCGGCTCAGCTCTCTCTTCACCACGACGGTCCGGTACAGCGACCGCTTTACTGCAGATGCTGCACCGATCCGTCTGTCGATCTCACGCTCCAACCTTCCCTCACTCGTGAACAAGACCCCGGGATACTTGAACTCCTCCGCCTGGGGAAGACCTCACTCCCAACCCGGGGGGTACAAACCACCCGTTTCCGACTGAGAACCGTGGCCTCGGATTTGGAGGTGCTGAGTCTCATCCCAGAAGCTTCACACTCAGCTGCAAACCGCTCCAGTAAACGCTGAAGGTCACAGCCTGATGAGGCCATAAGGACCACATTGTCTTTAAATAGCAGAGACAAAATCCTAAGGCCACCAAACTGGACCCCCTCTGCAGACCCACCACCTGCAGAGGCAAGCATAAGGGTCCAGCGCCATGTGATTTGGGCGGCGGTCCTGGCAACCCGGTCTTTGGCGGCCAAATCTGGTTCTTGGGCCATGCAATGTTACTAGATTTCTAATGCAAAAAAGCATTTGGTTTTTGCCGTTCCACAGTTTTGTTTTGGGGGTTTTTCATGGAAAAAGTAGTTGCGGTGACCTTGAAGGAGTAAGATGGAGCACCTAGCAAATATCTGAGGGTGCGTTGGCCGCACTGTTTACGTATGCGGGGTGCCCGACACTAGCGTGTTGGCCTCACAGTCAGAAGGTTCACGGTTCGAATCCCCATTGCCCATCTCTGTGTGGAGTTTGCATGTTCTCCCCGTGCGTCCGTGGGTTTTCTCCGGGTACTCCGCTTTCCTCCCACATTCCAAAAACATGCATGTTAGCTTCATTGGCCGCTCTAAATTGCCCATTAGAGTGTGAATGTTTGTTTGTCTATATGTGCCCTGCGATTGGCTGGCGACCAGTCCAGGGTGTACCCCGCCTCCCGCCCAAAGCCAGCTGGGTTAGGCTCCAGCATCCTCGCGACCCTAATGAGAATAAGCGCATAAAAAATGGATGGATGGATGGATGGATGGGATGGAATGGGTGCACGACACACACAGGACTCTGCAAGAGTGCGAGGTATGAAGAAAATGGACATTTTGTGCATACTTGACACCAGCAAAACATACATTGGACACGATGCAGCATTTTTGATGGACAGATGAAGCCTGGCACACAACGACCTGCAATGTCCTCCACGTATCAATTGGCATGTGTGTAAATGGTCAGTAAGCCTCTCCAACGTAGCCTTCATTCAACGCCAGCGTGAGGAGGGCGGGGAAGGAAAACAAGGCACGGGTGGTTGTCGGTGTGTACAGTTGCCATAGTAACCACTTTGAAGCGGATAGAACACGGTGTGTTCTATGCTGCGTGCAGTTGGTTCCGTGGACGCGTTCGGGTTAGAAATTAAAACCGCATCTACACTAATCATCATCATCCCCCCCGCCAAAAAACATGTTTTTGCTAATTATTCCCACACACACACACACACACACACACACGGGGAATGGAGACTACTGCAAAATGCTTGGAAGAAACAGAAAGAAAAACTGAAGGTTAAAAATAAGTTAAGCAGCATTTTACGGGTAAGAAGAATAGAGGAGAATTATTGCTCCCTCGCTGTATGGCGTTTTTTCTCAAATGAATTAATAAACGATGTTTTTTTTTTGGTAACCTACGGTCTATTGTTATTCAAAACATACTCAAATACAAGTGATATGTAGTATTCTGGTCACTAGGTGGCAGTAATGACACAAAACATTGATGAGACATTACCTTACATGACATTACCTTGGAAAAAAAAAAAAAAAAAAACGTTCTCCTCCCATTCCATGTGGAAGTGGTACGTTTGTGGCTTCTTAGGCAAACTGGTGAGCTCATTAGCTCGCTAACTCTCGCTCCGCCCTCCAGTATATGAGTTGAGCGATGTGTTGTAAACAATGAGTATCAGGAGTGTAAAGTTGACTATACGGGTGTGGTTTCATCTCTACATGCTTCTAATAATATTAAAAAACGTATTTAGAATGTCATTAATGGGCTTTCTATGCTAAATCTACAAAATTTATTAACATTGAATCCTATATGGAGGAAATTCATTATTTATTATTATTAAGGATAACTGTACTGTGGTAAAATACTTGAACAAAAGCTAAAGGACAATCCCTTATTGATATGTCAGCAAATGATATCAGCCTGCATCTAAAATCTCGGATATTGCTACTTTGATAGGAGCGGTCCATCGCAACAGTGCACGCTAGCGTGTCTGGCAAGGAGCAGGAGTGCTGTCCGTCCGTGTGGCAGTATTTGTCCCTTGAAAAAGACATCACGGCGGAGTGCTAAGCTTGTCACGCACACTTTTCCCGTGGTGGCACAGAACCCTTGAATTTTAATACCACCAACCATTTGAGAATAATGGCAAGACCACGGCTCCCTCAAACAACATGTCTGAAACATGTCGGCCGTCTATGACATCATCAGAGATTTATTTTCATAAATGTTAACACAAAACACAATATATAGTTTTGCATGCACAAAATCATTCTAAATGGCAAACGAACACTAAAGGTTACTTTAACTGTACCTTCACTGAAGATTAACTCTTCTCGAACACACAATATGACACGGACACCACCTTCTTGTTTTGCCGTGAGTTATTTCATTGATTGAATTGTGTTTCTCACCTTCTTTATCAAATAAGCCGGCGCCCGCAACTTTCTTTGGCTCCATTTTTGGTTAGCAATACGGGGAACACAATCAAACTTCAAAAACGTAACTCGTGACAAAACCGGAAGGGGGTGTTGGTGAGGTGTTTGGGAACGGGCCCATCTTTCAATGAAGGTGTAAGTGACCTTAAATGTTCATGTATCCCTTTTATTCACCATTCCCGTGTTTTTGTAAGTATGCCAAGTTGTTTTCTGCATGTAAAACCCGAACTGTGTGAACGTCTTGTGTGAACGTCTTGTGTGAACGTCGTTGGCTTTGTGGAAAGGATTAAGTGGAGTTGCTGTGGGAAGAAATCCGATTCCCTTTTCGACAAGAGAAAGAAAAGTTAGAGGTAATCGGACCGATTTGACACAGGCTGATAATGGATCGGTCGCACGTTTTCAGGCACAGACCAGTGGACTTTTCCCAGTGCTTCCCAGTGCTTTCAGTGGCTGCTGAGCCCCCACCACAAGCCTAATGGCTAAAACCCATCCGACGAAAGGGAAAGTACACCCACTTTGCTCTTCCATCGCAACATATCCGCCGCATTGGCCTTCGATCTAATTTGCCCACTGGTCCCAGTCGTCATTACCGCTATAGGCACATCCATAACGAGACACCCCTCCCTTTGTGATGCCCAGCCTCTGCGTGCATTCAGCTCGTTAAAGTGCAATCCTTTCCTTTACAACTCCAGCGGGTGGGTGTTTGTCCACCCTTCTTGCTAGAAAAGACAGAGTAGGTTTTATGGCGCAGGCGTAGTACACAACGAGACGATATCTTTACCATTACTTTTAAGAAACAGAAAGTGAAAACACATACAATGTAGTCTACTAATAGAATTTCCACGATGTTACGCTCTTCTGCACTCTGTGTGTATGCTAGCGGCCCCGCCTCCACCCACCGACGACGAAGAGGCTATATGACTGACAAAAGGGCCGTTTGTGCCGTTGTTCTATAGAACAAACATGCCAATTTGCTGAAACCGAGGCACAGAGTTAACCCTCTTCCTTATTTGATATTGTTCCATCGCGGTTGTTCCTATGATTTCCGCGTTAACGGAATCACGGGCGGAATTGGCCAATAAACAAACATAATTTACTGTTAATTGCAGAAGCTCACGGAAATTGACACCACACTGTGATCGTGAGGACAAAGAACGTTCGTGTGGGGAATTATAAAGCCGGCAGACGGCTCAATCGTGGTGGAATCTCATTACAAACACTAAACTGCTGCCTCCCGAACTAGTAAAAATTGCTGAACTGGCACATTTCCTGAACAAATAGCATTAATAATAATATTTATATTTCATAATCTCCTGAGTGGATCACGTCACCTGCCAGTTTCTGTTTGTCAGCATGTAGGCCAATCATATAATGCTGCAAAAAGTTGTGTTACACACCATGACTTTCCACAGTAATGTTTTTACTGTAAGTGTGACATCATCATACTTCACAATTGGACAATAAATTACAAAGAAATGTTATATGAGGTGGCGCTGTAAGGTGCTTGTCACTGCCACCCTTCCACAGAGAGGACAAGTCAGCGTTTCATAATAATAACACAATTTAATTAATTATAATCTAGGGCTGTGAAATGATTACACATTTTAATCAAAATAATCAGTGGTTCAATTATTAATCATGATTAATCACCATTTGCGAGTATGTCTGAAATATGCCCATTTTTATTGTATTTATTTAACAGAAAGATATAAAACACGGCAGGCTTACATACGGTATGTGTATTAGCAGCTCTGAAGATGTAAATCAAACTAAAAGGTACCAAACAAGTCTAAAAATCCATTTGTCTAGCGCTAGTCCCTTTAATAGTAGCAGAGCATTTGAATCACACTTTAAAACCCTCTTATTACAAGCAATGAGCGGTTGCGTTCAAAGACGTCACGTAATTTAAGGTGTATTTACTGTTTTTGAGTGTTTTTTCAGGGGGTTTGGCATCACACTTAAACGTCGCACATTGAGCTTCTAAATTAAGAGTTGTGAAGTGAGTGATATTACTATCCACTTCATGTTTTCCATTATATTCCTGTTTATTTACTCTTACATAATCCCACTATAATGTCGTTTTTGTGGTGTTCGGAGCGTCCCTGAATGCATCTCGTGTTCTTGTAATGCGAATGAGGAAGTGTTGTTCCCAGGATGAACAGACTATAGACGTGTTTGTGTGTGAGTTGGAGATACGTTTTGTATGCGGTGTTGGAATTGCACTGCTGTTGACGTGTTAAGGTCAGAATAAAGATTAAAGAGCGGCAGACGGTGTGGGGACTGTGCTTCCATCTGCCACCGTGCTCTGGTAAGGTTTGTATTTACAGTATGTGGTGGCATGGCTCAGGTGGTAAAAATAGTCTGAAGGTTGCTGGTGCGATCCCCTAATCCGTGATCATGTCAAAGATGTCAAACGTATGGGTTAAGCCAATGAAGTCAAATGAACTTCACACCCTCCGACCGCACACTGACCTGGCAAGCATTATATAGGAGTTGGTGCTCAAACTTCTTGATGCCCAGAATCTGCTGAAACATCTCGTACAGCTGGTCCTTGCTCAGGATGAGTTCCGAGGCCGTGCTGGCCGTCAGCCTCTGCTGGTGTTTCCTGGGGTCCTCCTCCCCGCGATAGATGGTGTCAAACTTAGCCATCCACGAGCTGAGCACGGTCTCTTTGCTCAGGCCGTCGATCTCCGGCAGGCTACGCACACGCTTCTCGATGTGCTTCTTAAAGACCTCCCGGGAGTCGCTGGCTGAGCAGCCCCCGCTCTGCACCATCCGACACACTCGGTCGCTTTTCAGGAAAACCTGGTGACAACAAACGGTGACGATGGGAGAGGGTTATAAATCGGCCTTGCACGTACGGCGTCTACTTTTTAGGTACATTTTCATCTCTTTTCAAAACTTGCGTTGCCCAAAACCCCGTCTTGAAGTTGGAATTTGGACACCTTAAGTAAGCCCTTGTTGGAACAGCCTTACATCACGTCTGTAAGGAAAGACTTCACCAGCATCCCATAGGAATAGGAATAGTATTTGGTATTTTGAGCAAAAATTAGTTGAAAAGACGCCGTTACCAAATTTCTAATTTAATATTTATTAGACTTTTCACTTTTCGAGTTCAAAAACTGTATTATTAGAATGTGTTGTGGGCCAATAAAAAAACAGCCACGAGCCACGAAAGGCCCTCGGGCCACACTTTGGACACCCCTGTTATATACTGTATGGTATGCTGTAATATAATAAAGTGGGGTGTCCCAAAAATGTATACACCCTTTAAATAATTGGCGTTTACTATAATTCATTAAATGTTCAACATGTACAATAATTTACCAACATCATTCTATTGTTTTGTCACCCCCTGTTCTCAAACTGATGTCCGTTCTGGTCCAGAAACGTCCGACAACGCCAAGGGATGGAATAGAAAACATCATGAAACAATTCTCTTGGTTTTTGCGCGCGCGTTCACGTTCAACGGTTGCCTACATTGCGTAGACTTTGTCTTTTAGGTATGCCCATAAAAATAAGTCTAGTGGTGCGAGGTCTGGTGAACGTGGAGGGTTTTCAACAAAACCCCTCCGTCCAATCCACCGGTTTGGCAAGATCTCATCGGGGAAGGCGGCCCACAATACCGTTGCAATGTTAGATCCCTCCCTGATGAGATCGTTGAGTAAACGCCAAGTATCATTGGAGTATGTCATTGCCGGGACGCGTGTCCTGGTTTTTGGTAATCCAAACACGGTCACCCCGTGCTGGGAAAACATGTCCCATCCAAAGGAGAAGAGATGTAAGATTTGCGGTGCAACATTTTAAGACCAAGGCACGTATGATGATGTCTGACTAAAGAGTATACTTGCTCATGGGCACAGTGCGGAGAACGTCTGGTTAACTGCTCCCCGGGGAATGGCGTCGGCTTTGGCAGTTTGATTTGGTCAAGTGAAAGAGTATACTGTAAACAGTGATGATGACTATGATTAACTCCTGCCGCCCGCATCCATTACTGGCACGCTATTTCTGTCTCTCTCTCGCTCCCCGCCGCGCAGTTGGTAACCAGTTGGTAACCAGTTGGCAACCAGTTGGCAACCAGTTGGTAACCAGTTGGTAACCAGTTGGCAACCAGTTGGTAACCAGTTGGTGACCAGTTGGTGACCAGTTGGTGACCACGCCGTTTCAAATTCCAACAAGTGACTTTCACACCTGGATGGAGGAAAATTCGCTCCTTGACTCACCTCGTAGTAGCTTTGGACTGCGTTGATGAAAGCCTCGTCGGCTACGATCTGCGTCTCTCCGTTGAGGAACGCCTGGAAACGCTCTTTGACCGTCTGCAGCTGCTGCTTGCTGATCTGGTGAAAAGAACGGCGGCGAAGGTGTTCATTCGTAGGTGTTGTTTACGCCCCGACATCGACGAAGAGGAAGCCTCGGTCGTCACGTAAATGACAGGGCGGTGCGGGTCCTGGAGTAACAGTTTGTCCCTGAAGCAGCTCGTTTGGAAAAATAGAGACTGGTGTACAGTTTGGACTTAGTCTGCATGTTAGTGTGAATCCGGACCACTATCACGTAAGTAGGAGTTCTGTTCTCAGACTGTGATGACTCCTAAATCTATTCAGTGGCTCTGGAAAGAAAGATCTGATGGATAGTCATGGATTCAGGAGGAGCGGTGGGGTTTAAGTTCTTCTCGTGGAACTGTGGACCGGCTCTACACTCTCGGCAGAGTCCTTAAGGGTGCATGGGAGTTTGCCCAACCAGTCCACATGTGTTTTGTGGACTTGGAGAAGGCATTTGACCGTGTTCCTCGATTATTTATGTAGGTAGTTTGGGGTAGAACTTGGTGGGTACTCAGGCGGTTCATTCCTTGTATGACCAGTGTTAGAGTTTGGTTTGCATTGCCGGGAAAAGGTCGCACTGGTTTCCAATGAGGGTTGGACTCCGCCAGGGCTTGGTTTGTTGAGCCGTGCCATTCAGCTCTCACTGGATTGGTTTGCTGCCAAGTGTGAAGCAACGGGGATTTGAGAAGAAGCACTTGCACTTGCAACCGTGGTTCTCTCCCGGAAAAGGGTGGAGGCATATCGCCGGGTCTGGGATGAGATCCTGCCCCCAAGCGGTCTAAGTACCTCGCGGCCTTGTTCATAAGTGAGGGAAGAATGGAACGCAGGATTGACAGGTGGATTGGTGCGGCCTGTGGGAGCTGATCCGGAAGGAAGATCTCCTGATTTAACCGGCGATCTATGATCCTACCATCATCTATGGTCATGGGCTTTGGGTAGTGACTGAAAGGACAAGTGGCCCGAACTGAGTTTACTCCGTAGGGCGGCTGGGCTCTCCCTTAGAGGTGAGGTGAGAAGCCCTGTCATCTAGGAGAAACCCAGAGTTGGCTCCTCCTCTCCATTGAAAGGAGCCGGATGAGGTGACTGGATGCTTCCCTGGGGACGTTCGAGGACGTTCTAGTCAAAGGCCTCTGGAAAGACCCAGGACACGGAGAGACTATGTCTCTCAACTGGTCTGGGAACGTCTCAAGATCTGCTGAGAGGAACTGGACAAAGTAGCTGGGGAGATGGAAGTCTGGCCTTTCTTGCTTAGGCTGCTGCCCGTACAACCAAACCTTGGATTAGCAAAAGAAGGTGGATGGATGGAAGACTTACATGAAAGCCATAAAATATAGGTCATGAAAAAGCCAACGCCCTAGCAACCTTTCCTAACTACTTTACTAACAACTGTCGCTTGCGGAGGATCGACGACCCGGCAGTCAGTTGTGTTGAAGAGTTTGTGATTCCTGACCAACTATTCTCCTGATATGCGTCCTGAGAGAGTGTACACTTTAGTTTGCTGATGTTGTTTTGGCGTGTTTGCGAACGACAGTATCCTGTTTTTGTTTTTGCAATGAGATCCGGATACGACTTTACAGTCCGATATTTATCCTTAATGCTGGTAGAGACTGCCAAACCAGTGCAGCCAGTACTGAGGGACTGTTGTGTTTACGGACAAAAATTAAGTGTGCGTACGCAGCCAAGAAACGTCGCAAACCGCCAACCATCTGTAATATTTTGTGTCGAGTTTTTTTGACTGTGCACAACAGTAGAAGTTGATGAGGGTCGAGGTACATTCCATGACCAAAGCATGTCTGCCAAAAGACTTCCAGTTTCCATCGGAAGCAGAGATAAACTGCACTTCCAAAGTTTGAATCTAAAATCTTCCTGGAGGCTTTGCCCTTTGCTCAATTGATATCCAATCTTTATGGCACTCGTAGCTACGGGGTTGCAGACGGTGACCGATGACATCTGCGTGCACGGAACAATTGCTCTCCTCAGTCAAATTAGGAAGAAAAACAGTTAAGAAAAAGAAATCCCTTGCTTGGTTTATTTTCTAAGGTCCCCTTTTGGCTCCCGGTATCCCTGAACAGCAAGGCCATCGGTGTTCCAGTCACCGTTTGGCTCGGACTGGATTACGTATGAAAACATGTTTGCCTTCTACCGAGTCCGGTCCTTCTACGGAGAACGTATTGTTCTCCTGAAAACAGACCAATGAGTTTCTCTTGCTTCCTGCTCGGCGATTCCACACAATGGCCAGTTGCTGTCCGCAGCCCCGGCAACCGTTACCATGGCCACGGCTCCCGAGGAAGCAGTATGAGATTAAAGCTTCCTTAATGGGGGTCAAAGGTCTTCCAGTTAGATGATCTAAAGCAGAACCATCTGTCTTCTAGCCTTAATCCACACAGATACTGCTAAAGTGGAGGTCAAATGGAAACCAGTACAGTAGAGAAACTGCACTTTTGTGTTTTGCTGTGGCATTTAGGAAGGAATCCTTACAGTACAGTACTAGACAGTCGTCCCTCGTTTATCGCGGTTAATTGGTTCCGGATTTGAGATCAATGAATTTCCGCAATTGGGATTTACTGGTCAAAACCTGAATATTTTGTAGTTAGGAGCATAAAAAAACAGTTTGTAAATATCATTAGAGAGCTCCAATAACAGTAAAAACCTTATTTAATAGGTCATAAACAGGTTTTCTATGCTTTAGGTATAAAAGTATTCCATTTATTGACAATGACTCGAATTGAGCAGCGACAAACGTGCAACATCGCAGTTCAAACGCAACGCCCTCACTCGGTTTTTTCAGAAATTAATCAATAATAAATGATTGCTGTTTAGTGGTTGAATACCGCGTATTATTGGTAAAATAAAAAAGCATACTTGAGCAAATTGTACGTACTCTACCTCACTTTTTAAGCAGAAAAACGAAAATACAAATAGCAGCGAGGTCAGCTGTGCAGGGTGCGCGAGTGACTGAGGTCAGTCGTGGCCGACAGCAGCTCCTGTGTGACTGTTTCCCGCATGCGTGTTCTCTGCTTGTTACTGAAGCGTCTGAAGTGCATTATCTCACCTTAACCTCAAGGAGTGGCATTCTACACCGGTACCTGGGTGTCGGCGACGTTGCATTGATTAATCGGCCAATGCTAGTCAATGCTAACGTGTGAGTCTGGTCCGGTCTGGAATCCATTAACCTGAACTTTTTTTTGCAGCACCCCCCTTTTGGAGATAGAATGATTTGTTAAAAATACCGTACATTGCATACGGGCTTGGCTTAGATGCAATTCCACACTGGTGCTGTGAAGACCGTCACACATGCTCAGTCAGCACTTTGGATATAGATCCAAGATCCTATAGATATTGCATATAGATCCTAAATATTTGATTTGATAGACTTAATCATCTCAAGACACAAAATGATAGCATTTCCGTAGCATAAATATTACCTGAAGATCCCCTTGCACTCAAAGTTACCGAGGACCGGACATGCTGGGCTTCACTGTTGTCATTTGCGGGGTTATTAAGTTATGGTTTATGAAGTTACTGTTAACGTGAAGTGAGACTTTCCTACCGCCGCATGATTGCCACTTGGAACAAATCATGTGTGAGATGGCGCAGAGAGAACCAGGGCGGGAACGAAGAGTCGTGGCAAGTTGTCAGGAATTATGAAGCGATGCAGTCACCCGGCAGAATCTGACACTGATCGTTCCAAAAGAAAAAATACGACCGGTGTTGCTCAAGGGAGGTTTGCCCCAAGGGTGACATTACCCAATGAGCGAAGGACGCGTTTGTGGTTAGCCCACTCGCGGCTCACTAACGAGATAGAAGATAATTACTTTTCATGGGTCTCACATTTGCGGCCTCGCTTTTTACGTGTACGTGAAGTACACGCCCCCTGCGCTTCCCCAGGACAATCGCTGACGCCTTGTCGTAAAAGTCTCGGATGCGTAATCCTCCCTTTCAGCCGTCAAATTCATTCATTCGTGCAGCAGGGCATGAAAATAGATTCGATGCCTTTGACTCGTTGCTAAGTCTAGATGGAGCTGGAGAGGCTTTTCCTCTCTATAGAAGGACGGCACCTTCCAGCTCCCGAATGCAACGTATTTCATCGTCCGATTTGCAAGAATAATGACGTGATGTGAGCGCAGAAAATCACGGCGTGGAATAAATGCGTCCAGTGCACTCGTTTATAACACAAGTCGCACCTCACTGGTTTGTTGATGCTGACTGTGCAGCAGGGATTTACCCCGTAAAATGCGATTCATTAGTTGGGCTTGTGCGCTGGCGGTTGCGTAACGCCAGATTACAACAGATTGCAAGCAAGGATTGAGAGAGGTGTCATCGGGGAAATAGCTGCCGTCCGCAAATGAGGATTTCGTAGACGACAAGGCAAAAGAGTGCATGCGGCGGCATCGGCGTGAGCTACCGGCCAAATTTCGACACCGAAAAATCATGCATTTTCTTACTCCGTTCAGGTCCACAGAGAACAACCTGGACCAGTCAATCAAGTCTTCAGTTATTCTAACGGGCCCGTGTTGGACACTCCCTCACTATTGCACGCTTTTTCAAAAAATTCATCCTTTAATAAATGATCTCTGTTTTGTGCTTATTGTTAGTCAAAAATAGTGAAAGAGAAAGTATATGTAGGATTCTGGCCACCAGGTGTCAGTAATGTGACATTTGATTACATCAGCTGCTGAGCCAGCTGAGCCGAACCAACAGGCCGAGGCTGAGAAGCGAGAGTCTCACCTCATTTCGTGTGGAAGTGGTCTTTTTTCGGTTCTTACTTTGTCCTTCTTCCCTACTCGGTTTGAAACACTTGATTGCGTTTAGAATTGGAGAGGCCAACTACTCCGCCAGGTAGCTTTCAATGCTTTGCTTTTTCAATGTCCCTGCGCAATGTCAGGCCAGGTCAGGTCAGGTCAGATTTCTTTATTAATACCCTTAGGTGGGTTAGTTTGCAGTGCAAGTGAGGCATCATATCAGCGACACTTGCAGTAGAAAAAATACAAAATAAACATTACAGACTAAAAAGTGTAAATCCATCGCCCTGATTGGCGACGGGACAATAATTCTTCAGCTCAGTCTGCGCAGCTGCTCGGTGTAAAGCTCACACTGACGATCTGATTGAAGGCGGTCTTATTTTTCGCAGGCATATTTCCAAACCGGACAATAAACACAATGACAAAAGTGATAAACGTGTGATAAATCATAGTCATAAGTAAAAAAACAGCCAGTTTCCTGAGACGGTGCAGGCGCCGGTGTCCCTTTTTACGCACCGCCTCAGAATCAGCTTCAATGTTCAGCCCAGAATCAATGATTGACACCTACTCCAGGTATTCCGGTGTGATGTAAACAAAGAGTAATAGAGTGTAAAAGTAACCATAGGGATGTTATTTCATGTCCACTGGGCTCTAATAATGATCAAACTGTAGTGAGAAAGTCATACGCAGGTTTTATATGCTATAAGAGAATATTGCCTTTATTAAATATTGAATCCTACTTATTTCTGTCGGGTCGGGAGCCAATTAATCGCAACCCTGATCAAGCAAGCAGGGAGGACTCATGCAGACTACGCACAGAGAGAGGTCCGAGGTGTAATTCAAACCCACGGCCAACTGGATGCGAGGCAGACGCGCGGCGCATGCTGCCATTTAAAACATAATCATAATCAACAAACAAATTTAGCTCCCCACCTGAAAAAAACACTCCCATATGAACCTGCTGAGTGATCAAGCGTGCGGCTGTGTGGTCTGTGCTTCGAGCCGCCCAGTCTCCCCAGCTGCTCTCCCACTACCGGGGGAATGTGAGGTGCTAACAGTACGGTACTCTTTCAAAGTATTGCTTGAATGATCTTTGGATCTGCAGTCCATCAGGAATGGCTCCAAAAGACGTTCCCGACTTGTGTAAATCTATTTAAGCGTCACTGACATGATTTATCAAAATTGCTTGTTTTGTAATTATGGTGCACATTGATTGCTTTTTGAAAGCGCACGATAAATTCACATGAATGACACTAATAGTTGGCACCAACCATGACAAACTCCTCCCAGCGAAGCGTTATTTCCGGAAGCGACATCAGCTAAACAAAGACTTTGTCAACTTGGATCCTTATGCTTTTCATCAAAATAGCAGTCATGCCAAAGTGCAGTGATGCTGCTGGATGTTAACATTATATGAGCGATACTAAAAGTTTGTTTTCCTTTCCAAAAGAGGGAGGTTAAGGACTGCAAAGGACGAAATAAGTGCAGAGAAGGACGTCCACCTCGAGATCTGTTCTTTGCAGTGATCATTTCACTGATGACTGCCACGAGAAGCATTTGGCTTGAAAGTACGGTATAAAGGCTTTTACAAAAAATGCTATTCCTGATGCAGTACTCATGAAAAAAAAAATTGCCACAAAACAGAGTAAGTTGTGTCTTGTTTACATATTGTATTCTAAACACAATTCCACCATAGCGACAAGCCTGCAAAGCATTATGCATGTTTTAGAAACATCTTTTCACAGCGATATGTTTCTTTGTGTTACCATGCTTTGTGTTATCCTGACCTGAACCAGATTGAGAACAGTTGGGGATGGATGGCAAGGGAAGTTTCAAAAAAGGACATCGGTTCCAGACAGTGGATGCCCTGCGTGAAGCCATCTTCACCAACTGAAGCAACATTCCCACTAGCTTCCCGGAAACACCGGCATCTAGCATGCCCAAACCCATTTTGGAGATTAACAAGAATCCAGCAATGTTGCGACTTTGGCGTTTAAGGGCTTTATGGGTTTTCATTATAGGGAAAAAAACATTATTTTTCAACATTTAATTTAGGAAGGTTATCATTTCCTAACCTTCCTAACATTAATATGTTAGGAAGGTTTGGGGTTTTTTGGAGATCTTCAATTTTTTTGATCAGCTGAAGAACAGCCTATTTATATTTTAATGGCGGTCTGCAATAAATCATTAAGTCATTTTTTTTGCCATGTCATCATTTTGCATTTGAAGCTCTACTTAGATCATCCTTAAGATCCAACAGTGCATAATATAAATTATTGGTCTTTAAATTTTGATCTCTTGCTTCATGAATACAGTATAGGGCTGCAACTAACGATTTTTTTTATAATCGATTAATCGGTCAATTATTTATTCGATTCATCGATTAATCGGATTTTTAAAAAGACATTTTAAATTTTCTCTTCTTTGCAGTAATCCCTTCAAGAATGCATGAATGGCCGTTTTCCCGCCAAAAATCATAGCGAAGAGGAAGGTCTCGGTCACCAAAATTGAAGTAGCAAAGTATAAACCATCAATTGACAAACACCACAGTCTACTGCAGTTTCCCTGTTCTACCAGTAGGTTTTGTGTGTACGCATGGTAAGAGATCATGGAGAGAGAGCAGAAATGGAGGCATTCTCCTGAGTACAAGTACAAGTATGGGATTTACTTTGCATCTGAACGCTTTTACACACGCTCTAAGCACACATCTCTGCAGTGGTTTGCTCTGCAGATATCAAAAAGAGGCAAAAATGTTGATAGCTCTTTTCCAAAGTCAAAGGTGAAAGATAATAAGTCTGCTTTCATGGATCGCTAAGGGAATTAAAAAATAGTCACACTAAAGTGGCTAAAATCAGGATATTTATAGAACATTTTTTAATGAAACAATTAATCGACTACCAAAATATTATCTAAATAATCGATTAATAATCGACTCATCGATTAATCGTTGCAGCTCTAATACAGTATGTATATATAAGCGTATATATATATTGACAGCATTTAATCCTCCCATTTATTAAGAGTGCCTGGGGTCTTACTAAAAGAGTATTTGAGGCGCGGCAGCCCATACGGCGATGAGTATCATATTAGAGTATCAGTGCGTGTGATTGGTACGATGAGTCACCCCTCATGTTCCGGTAATTATACCACACTTACCGCCTGGTAGAAGTGAACGTGTGAGAGGACCATCACACACTCAAGCATGTGGTTAGGGTCATGCGCGGTTGCAGGCGCTCGAACATTCGCAGGCCAACTGGCGAGGCTACCTTCATTAGCAGATAACATGCTGTCATCGTGAATTATGCAGACACTCGCCCAGATGGAAGTCAGAGATCGCATTCCGTAGGATTTCCATAGAAATTAGTAGGGATGTAAGATCTGTCAATATCGGTATCGTGTTTTCCCCTAAAATGAACACCGGTATAGCCCTTTAAATGGAATTTGCTGCTAATATGACTCCTCGTGTAGGTAATACTTCACACCAGGAGGTGGCGCACATCTGTAACTTCAATCTGAGCAACGTTTGTGGACGCGTCTACACGCAGGACATACTTGAGCCGACGCTTTGCTTTACTGTGTTTGGGGTGGCAGGACGTGGTGGGTTGTCAAAACACTGCTAACGGTGAGGGGGGTTGGCCGTGGACATAAATAGGTAGACGCCTGCATCGCGCCACCATATTGGATGTGGCAAAAGTTGAAGCTGAGAAGATTCCACATCCATGCGCTGCATGGAAACGTAAGACTCGTTTTACTGCCCAATCCAAATCCCAGGGAATAACCTTTCTCAGGTAAGACCTAACAATTACCGTTGACAGTATTTGGCCCATAAACTGCACGATTTGGTCATTATAATATTGCTTTGGGAACATAATTTGCCAATGTTCACAATTCATTCATTGATTACATATCTACCAGGAAGTACAAAAAATGGGGAAATAGCGGCAGCGTTCAGTTCAGCACTCAATACTATCATTCCCTCCGAGCTTGTCTCTGTACCTGGATCAGGGACTTTCTGACCAACAGACCTCAGTTTGTTAGGTCAAGCCATAACTGCTCCGCTACCATCACACTCAACAGAGGTGCACCGCAGGGCTGTGTGCTGAGCCCGTTCCTCTACTCCCTCCTCACCCATGATTGCACACCTATGTGTGGATCCAACTCCACCATAAAGTTTGCAGATGACACCACGGTGATTGGACTCGTCACTGACAAGGATGAGTCAGACTACAGGGCAGAGGTTGAGCACGTAGCTGCACGGTGCGCTGACAAAAACCTCCTCCGAAATACAAGCGAGACAAAGGAGCTCCTTTTAGACTTCAGGAAGGAGAAGAGTGAGACACGTGTGCCCGTCCACTTCGACGGCATGGCTGTTGAACGTGTCTCCAGCTTCAAGTTCCTGGGGTTGCACATCTCAGAGGACCTGCCCTGGACCATTAACACCTCCAGCCTGATTAAGAAGGCCCATCAGCGCCTGTTCTTCTTGAGGACCCTGCGGAAGAACAATCTCTCTGCTTCCATTCTGGGCAACTTTTACCGACTGTTCTGTCGCAGACCGCAAAGCGCTGCAGAGGGTGGTGAGAACCGCCCAGCGCATCACAAGGACTTCCCTTCCCGCCGTTGAGGATGTCCAGAAGAAGCGATGCCTACGACGGGTACATGGCATATTCAAAGACTCCTCTCATCCTGCCCATACCTTGTTCCAGCTCCTCCTTTCCCAGAGGCGCTACAGGTGCCTCAGGAACAGAACCAGCAGGTTCAGGAACAGTTTTATCTCTAGAGCTGTCTCCTTATCGAACTCTGTCCCCTGCTGATCCCTGCTATCTGCACATACAGTTCATACCTTCTCACTTCCTGTATATACTGTCTCTTGTCTGAGGCTGTACTTACTGCTTCTTTTACTTGTACTACCACTTGCACATCAGTAGAGCCCTACTGTACAATACATATTACTACATACTGTATACATATACAGTATATATTGCCCATACTACATCTACACTGTTCCTGTGCACTATGGTAACTCAGAGCATCCTATTTATTACCCCAACATATACACTGCATATAAGTGTACATACTGTTCATGTTGTTTTACTTCCCTTTCTGCTTGTTGCACTTCTGATCGGATACTAACTGCATTTCGGTGTTCTGTATTTATGCATGTGCAATCACAATAAAGTTCAATCTCATCTAATCTCATCTAATCAGCGGGAGATTTTTGCATTGATGCCGGGTTCACCAAACCTGTGGAGTTCTTGGAGCCACGCTTTGCTATGCCCAATCCCAAGTATTTGCTTACTCGAGTTGTACAATGTTGTTTACAGCCACGACGAGATGCTGCCAATACTGTGTCCAGTAGCATAACAACAGATAAAATATCTTAGACTGGAATTGGAAATTGAGAGTCGGACAATATGGGTATACCGGATATCCCTAGTTTTTAGCTAGATGTCAGTTTGACATTTTTTCTAGGGCGTCCAGGCGTGTCAACACATTGCTTGTAGGAGCAGACGATAAAAACAAAAATGACAAGAGCAGAACGATTTGGAAGGTGTTAAGAGCTTAAAACGAAAGGAGGTGAGTGGATCCATCACATCCGCTACTGGTGTGCAGAAAACAAGCAGACAGATGGTGTGGTTGTGTTCTCGCATGAAGGATCTCACCTCGGAATACGAATACCCTCAGGCCTGATTAGAAAAGAAAAGACTCGCATGGTGCGTGTCCAATTAAGAATTGTTTGTACCGGTTGGCAGGTTAGGCAGGCAGTTGGGGGAAAGGTGTGAATTTATATTTAATTGAATGCAAGTGACGATTACTAAACAACAATGGTCACTTTACAAATAGTATGCATTTATTTATACTGGATTTCAGCAACTAATGAGTTTCTTTATACAACATACAGAAAAATTCCTCCCTTTCCTCTGTGCTCCTGCTTTCGTCGCCTTTTATGACACGCTGAGGTACGTTATTAGCGTAAACTGAGACATCATTGACAGAAACACTGTGTCCCGGTTGTGAAGAGCTGAAAAAACGGCTTTATGCAGAGACAGAGGCGCGGGGTTTCAAAATAAAAAGACATTCAATAAACAAAAGCTGGTGCAGCGGCATCCTCCACAGCGACAAAAAGCTCTGTGAAGGTTTACAGAAGTCTAGGCAGTAGCAACGAGGAAGGAGAGAATCTAGGTGACCCCACTGATCAGGAACACGAAGGTGACAAAGGTAACAAATTGGGATTGGGCATAGCTGGCCCCTCACCCACTGGCGTGAAGCAGCTGCAGCGTACTCCCAGACGGACATGCAGACTTCCAAAATAAGAGTGCAGGACAGGAAGTGTCACCTCTGAAGTTTATGCATTGGTTTTAAATAAAAGTATTTTGGATATTTCGTATTTTGGATATTTTAAAGCCCTCAACTCCAAATCTTTTGTCCCCTCAGCTATCGACAGCTGCAGGAGTCTGATTGAAGATGCAGGAAGCGCTTGCGGTTTCTCTTATCCGGAGGTAAAGGAGATGTTGTCGTACGATTACACTTGGCGTGTGCATGTGTCTGCCTCGGTTTTCCTTAGCCACACACACACGTGCACGTGCGCTTTCGCATACAGTTCTCGAAAGCAGCGCTCTGAGGGTAGAATTGCTCCGTCACGTCGTCAGGCAAGTGACAAAGCCGCACAACTTTGCTTTGATAGCTGTGCGCCGCCCGCGGATGCCCCCGCTGCAGGGGGTCACCTCAGGGTTCTCCAGTTCACATGCACTCGTACGTTGGTGCAGAATACGGTGAAGGAGGACCGTTGGACTTATCTCCGCATCTCTGTGAGCCGTTGTTCCTGGTGTTCACTTTAAACTGAACGAGCTTTCAGCACATAATCTTTTCCTTCTACCTATTTAGCCTGCAACTTGCCGTGTGCCTTTATCGCCTTCAGTGCAACCAGAATGGGATTATATTTTACTGCAATGCATGCTTATTCATACAAATGTAAACAATTGCAATACAGTGCACTAAGAAAATCCAAACTAAAAACAACTGGTCTAAGGCAGAGGCTCTCAAATAGCGATGGAATCTTGCGGAAATTGACATAATGTGAATTAGGGCTGCAACTAACGATTCTTTTCATAATCGATCAGTCGATTATTTTTTCAATAATCAGATTACATTACATACATATACATTTCCCCTTCTTTGCAGTAATCCCCTTTGACACTTTCTTAATCGATTAATCGGTCAGTTATTTTTTCGATTAATCGATTAATCGGATTTTTGAAAAGACATTTTTAATTTTCTCTTCTTTGCAGTAATCCCCTCGAGAATGCACGAATGGACGTTTTCCCTCCAAAAATCATAGCGAAGAGGAAGATCTCAGACACCGAAATTGAAGTAGCAAAGTATGAACCATCAGTTGACAGACACCACAAACACTCTACTGCAGTTTCACTCTTCTACCAGTAGGTTCGGAGATCATGGAGAGAGTGCAGACATGTAGACGTTTTCCTAAGCACATGCATAAGTATGGAATTTACTTTGCGTGGGAATGCTTTTACACTGTAGTTTGCTTTGCGAAATATAAAAAAGAGGCAAAAAAGTCGATAGCTCTTTTCCAAAGTCAAAGGTGCAAGATAATATGTCTGCCTTCAAGGATTACTAGAGAAATGTAAAAAATAGTTATATTAGAGTGGCTAAAATCAGAATATTTATAGTACATTTTAAAATGAAACGATTAATCGATTAACAAAATATTCTTCGATTATTTGGATAATCGATTTATATTCTATTCATCGATTAATCGTTGCAGCGGGAATTATTTCCCCGCCGGACGGCTCAATCGTGGCAAGAATCTCATTACAAACTACGACCCCCCCGGACCAAACATGTTGAACTGGCAAGAAACACCGGCAAAAGTTGGCGGATCCTCTTCTGGCGTGGCGCGTGAATGGAAGCCAGCGGGGGTTGGCCCAGTTGAGCGTGCTGGTATGTGTGTGCACGCAACTCAGAATACATTTCCATCTCGTTGTGTTTTACCGCGCAAATGTAAGGAGCGTTTTGAGTGAAAAAAGGCAAGAATCACAATGATTCAGTCACCAGAGATTCTCAACACAGAGAACAAACCTCCCTTCTTCAGAATAAAATGCACCATTTGCCCAATGGCGTTTAACTGTGTAAAACAAAACAAGCATGTCATATAAAATAACCTACACATGCAATTGGAATTGCATGGGGGGCATTTTGTAGCAATGTGTGCAGAGGCTGAGATCCCATCAGAAAAGTTAGCCAGGCAACATACAAGAATAAAAACAAACTAAAGTCTAAAAACTCAAAATGGAAAAAATATAATGGATTTCTTAGGGCCCTACTCAGGTATTTCCTGTCCCCCCAGAATTTTACTCACAAGCCAAACAAATTACAGGCCGTGCAGAAACAAGCAGCACACAAAGTCATTTCCTTTTCCTAGCAGGTCGCCTCACCACCCAAATTGATTTTCAGATTCCAGGAAGTCACACACTAACGAGACGATGGATGGATTGAGAGAGCCCAGTGAGGGATTTTTACCAGTTATCAACAGTGTTGATGCAAAAATCAAAGAATGCAAAAATAATCCCTTTCCTTATGTTGACTACCTAATATCCCGGGCAGTGTTGTGAAAAACTGGAGGATATCCCAGCTGACTGAGGTCAGGAGGCCGGGTAAATCACAGACTGAGCACAACCACGAAGACCCGGACAAGCGTTTTCACCAACGATGCTTCCGGGGATCTAACACGGGGGTGTCAAACGCGTGCCACGGAGGGCTGAGACACTGCAGGTTTTCTTTCCACCCTAGAGCAGGTGCTTTAACTTGCAGGTTTTCTGGAAAGAAAGGGTGTCTCAGCCCTCCGTGGCCCGCGTTTGACACCCCTGATCTAACAGATCAGTTTGGGACCATAGGAAGTACCTTGGTTACACAAGTACAAGAACAGAACAAGAACATGGAATGCACTATCAAGCGCAGAATCTTGTGGAAATCAAGAAATTGCGAATGAAATGCAGACATTGGGAGGGAAAGGACCGTTTGTGTGGGAAGTATTTCCTCGGCGGACCGCTCACTCATGACACCAACCCCCCCCCCCGAACAAAACATGTCAAACCGGCGACCAAACCCATCGGGAAAAGTTGTCGTTAAACTTTGGAACTAATCCCGTATGCATGAATACAAGATAGCTGGGTTCGCTTAGTTTAGCAGAGCATGCAAGTTCAGGCTGTATGCGTGTCGGCACCATGTTGCGCTGTGCTGCATCAGTAACTACGTCTTCCTTAACAACAAGCATTCAAATTTGTTGGGGATTTTGGAGTAAAGTATGCAGAGGCTGACATCCCATTACAAAAAAAACATTTAAAAAACAGATTTCAAAATAAATCCAAGTAATCACCAACTGTTTTCGACTAATAATTTCTTTGATTTAAAAATGTGAATATCCTCCGATTTCAGACTCTTAAAGGAAAATATCTTTTATTAAAAATTCCCTGAGTCATCCATGAAGGCCGACCGGTCGTCTTGGAGTTTGAGGCAAAAGCAAATATTCCCACGCACATCGGCTTTGACTGATTTCTGCCTCTTTTCTGAAACGTTGCGGGCCGAGCCACTAACTGTTTGTGTCTGCTTCCCAACGATCGGATCCGTCCGGAGCCTGACCGGTAATTCTCTTAATCAGAACAACAAGCTTCGCATGCACCGACTAAGAAATATTGTTTTCCTCTCAGGGTCTGATAAAACACAATACGGGAGACCTTTGTTGTTTGCTCGAACTTCGTTCTGACGGCCGCATCGAGTGTGGCTTTGCGTTTGCTTTACTTCCAAGTGAAAAACCGAGCAGCCCGACCACGGCCGAACCATACAAGAACAGCAATGGAACGCACCGGGTCTGTTTTTGGCAAAGTCGGATCGGATTTGTTAGATCCCGTCCATAGCCTCTCTGACTTCATCTAACACGTGCTGTCCCTCTGATGCGCTCATTCCTGATCCTGTCCATCCCGGTCACACCCAAAGAGAACCTCGGCATCTTCATCTCTGCTACCTCCAGCTCTGCCTCCTGTCTTTCCCTCAGTGGCAACAGTATTACAAGTAGTACAAGTACAACAGTAGTATAAGTTTACCATAGTACTCTTATTAGTATTTATTTAGCGCCGCAATAAGCAGTTGGCAAACTGGACAGCAGATGCCCAGTCCGAAGCGTGTGGCAGTCGGTCGGCATCCGGTCCGTTACACCCCAGTTTGGAGCCCACCCCAGCTGACTTCAGCCGAGAGGCGGGGTACACCCCCGACTGGCCGCCTGTCGATCGCAGGGCACATGCAGACAAACAACCATTCAGAGTCGCCAATTAACCTAGCATGCGTGATTTTGGAATGCGGGTCGAAACCGGAGCACCCGGAGACAATCCCGCCAACTCCAGTTGGACGTCGGTGATCCGATCAGTGCTAAAAACATTGGCGTTGCAAAACCCAGTATCCGAAAACGCTTGTCAAAAACCTTATCAACACACAAATTAGTATCAAAATCCTCCTCTCCGTCATGGAGGTTATGTGCTAACCGTACAACAAAGATTGCGATTATCAAAGGGACCTATCACTAGCCAGCGATGTCGCCAGCCCACACACGGCAAGCTTCTCAGCCGGATCCAAGCGATCCCACGTCTGACAAATTAAGAAACCTGCTGGAGGATGAGGAGTTTTCACTTTTTTAACAAGACCATCATGAAGGATGATCTGCGAACCTGTGAAAGGATCTGCTCCTATGAAATGGACAGTGATAACTAAGCAATCTCCTTACTATTCCACCGTTTTGGTGTTTTTGGTCCTCCAGCCTCCTCCTTTTTCAACACCATTCACGCATCCAATCGTTCAGCTCATAGTTTGCTCTCAAACGTTTCAAAAAAATCCCATATTGGGAGCAGAGTCGTCTTTCTTTGTCTTTTTTACCGTTAAAGAGGAAACCTCCACCATTTGGTGGTTCGGGGGTAAGGCTAGCGGTATGCTAACATTAGCATATTTTTTACAGAGAACTCATAGAAACAGTGGTGTCATGCTAAGTATTAACATGCCACCGTTAGCATGCTAACATTAGCATAGTAGCATTTTTAGCCATTTTCACTAGCGTTAACACTAGCAAAAACCTGGTGCTACAGTATCATGCTAACCTTATCATTGTTAACATGCTAATGCTAGCATAGTGTTTTTTGCTGTTTTTTTAAGGAGAACTCAAAGAAACAGTGCAATCATGCTAAGTAGTAACATGCTACCGTTAGCAT
>QODF01000067.1:1239468-1275518 GCA_024372805.1 Oostethus manadensis
ACGCAGATTTGAACCCAGGTCTTCCAGATCTCCTGACTGTGTGGCCAATGTGCTAACCACTCATCCACCGTGCGGCCGGGATCGGATAATTGTTTCCCTTAATCAGATTATATTTTTGTTATGCATCCGATCTGTTTTTTTGAACAACCCGCTGCATCTTGTCGGTCAGAGACGGGAAGCCCGTTTATTCCCAGCCTGTATGTAAATTCTCCCTAGCCGTTTTGGGGGATCGGAAAAGTCTCCCGATCGGTTTAGAACAATCGAATGAAAAACCGGTGGAGGTTTATACTTCAATCAAAAAAGGGATTCCGCCTCGGACAGATCGTCCAATCATCATGCAGAGGCTGCGGGGGGTGCTGGAGAGAGTCCCCGCTGGTGACTTTCATTGCCCATGTTGGCATCAACCTTGTGACCTGGTTCTGACCTCTAAACCCGTGTGGTGTTAAGTTATTGGACGTCTGTGCTAACCACAGTTTGTCTATTACCGTGTGTGTGAACATACGTGCGCTTGGCACCGGGACACCTTAACCTGCAGCTCTTTGTGGTCATATCATCAAACTCACACCTCGGGCACAGCTTTGCCTGCATCCCAGAGGTGGGCAAGAATGCTCAGTCCAAATGGGCCGTATTCTGTGGCTCCATTCCTTAGGCGGCCGATCGCAGCGGTGGCCGCGAGGTTGCCGGCGGCAGTCATGGCGGCTCTTCCCAACCCCTATGGTGGACACCAGAGGTCATGGGGGCCTTTGGTCGTACCAAAAACTCTGGTGTGGAGGAGTTCGGTGAGGTCATGGGGCATGAATTTTGGTTGGTTTTGAAGAGTTTCTGGCAAACCGTCCTACACCTCAGAAATAGGAAGCTGCGTCCCGTCAACACTAGACGTCGTTCGGACGTTGATTTTTGGGCCAAGTCTGGTCGCTCCATCGTTGCCTTTGTTTAGTCCATAAACACACATTAAAAACGTGTACTCCAAATGATTGGGTCCAGATGTAGCCAAACAATAGATGCTTTTCAGCCACTGGAAATTGTTCGACATGGAGTGGGTTGTTCCGCTGCGGGAAACTAAACGGTCATTGGATAAATGCCGGGCTTTGTCTCGCCCGTCCGACGTTGAGCGTCACTGGGAGTCTGTGGGACGCCGGGCTTCTGCATGATGATTGAACGATCGGTCCGAGGCGGAATCCTTTGTCGATTGACCGTAAACTGAGCGAATCCTGAAGTATCCAGGAGTTTGTTGAACGGATCCGATACGATTTTACGACCCCCCGTGACTTTGCTAAGAAGGACTAGGAACGGAGGGCAGAATTGACATACAGACGTACGAATACACGTTTCATGTAGGCTGGGAAAAAATGGAAGGACCAGTACCTGCAGTACCTGCAGCCACCACTGTGTTCATTTAGACAGGAAAGGGGCGAGACCCCCCAATTTTCCACCAAGTCTAAACGTCGGTTCAGCGCATGGCAATGATGTCTTTTCAACGTCTTTTACTGGGCGGGATAACGTTTCCACTGACGCACATTCCATACAGGAAGCAGACTCTGACCACAAGAACGCGGGCATGTCCGTCACGGTTTTTTTTGGCACACAGATCTATGGCTTGCACAAGTAGGCCCTCACCATCATTTTATCCCCACAACATTCAGTAATCCACTTGGACACACACTTTGGAAGCAAACGCAAACGTGTATATTGAAAATTGCACACCCACACACGTGCAGACAGACGTTTGCATTGCAGGCACGAAGGCTTTTAATAGACCCACTTGGTCTGCAAGCTGCAGCTGCTGGAGTGCATCCCGCCATGTTTGACGCTCGGAGACCTTTAAAGGGCAAAGATGTTATTTTTAGACAAAGCTGCCGATTTGGGGGATTGTTTCGAATCAAGCTTTAGAACAAATTGCCCCTTCCTAACCCGACCCTTCCAGCACTAAAGCATACCCGAACCGGCTGAAAGTTCTACTGCGTGCATTCATGTATGACGTGGAAGTCGCTAAAAGTGGCATCCAAGAGTAAATGTAAGCAAACGTGTAAGTGACAAATGTCATTTTTATTCGCCACACTCGCTCCCGCCCCGACACCCCGCAACCCCCGCCCCCGTGTCCGTCCCTCATTCCTCCCTAGTTCTTCTCCTGAGCTCTCGCCCTCCTCGCCGCGTTGCTTGCTGTCGCTCCATGCCCTGCCGTTCCTAACCCAGCGTCCGTCCCTCTTCCTCCCGTTACTGACGCCATGGCTGACAGAAGTCATGTCCTGAGAAGAAAGGAGAAACAAGAAAAAGCATCGAACGGAAACGCCAAGGATGGAAAGGGAGCGAAGAAGGAGGGAGAACCCGCTCGGGACAATGGTGGGGCGCCGGCAGCTTTGGCGTCGTCTACCAACGATGCGACCGCGGACGGTCAGGATCAAGATCTTCAGCTTGAGCCAATGGAACTACCTCCGTTTGAAATAGCCGCAGGGTAGGTCCACATCAGGGGATGCTGAAGCTGTTTCTGGGGGACGCTTGCAAAGTCTGTACCGGACGTAAACGTTAAGGTGCAGACCTTAAAACACCGCAAACGGCGCTTGTTTCGGACCGGGTGACACGGTTTGGGGTTTTTTCCTGCTCTACCTGTGGATGAATACGTTTCAAATAAACGACCGCGGGACTGGAGTGTACTCCAAAAATACTACAGTCACGCTCTAAACTGCTCCTTAACGACACGTAGATCCAAGTTCCTGGACATCTAGAAGATAGACCCGCCTGAAAGAACCTCCAACCCCCCAAAGTATCTGTTTCTACCTTATGAACAATGAATGACATGTACTAAACACTTTGCTTGGACGTTGTTTTTGGGCTAAATCTGGTCGGTCCCCCATTGCCTGGATTTATCCCTGAAACCAAAAGAAAACTGGACTGATCTGGTCCAAACACAGCCCCCAAAATGGACGCTCTCCAACCGAGTTTAGACGTCTTTATGGAGACTTTCACTTTTCAAGCAAATCTAAACGATGTTCCAACGTAGGGTGATGATGTCTTTTTCAACCAATTTTTGCTGGGTGGGACATGCTTGTGATTTTTGCCACAAAACCCAAGAAAAAATGGGAACTCTCTTCCCAAATAACCACCGAGACAGGAAGATAACTGGGATTTGCACCTTCCGTTGTAATCTCCACCGTATCGATCTTTGCACAATAAGTAGAATTCTTCCATTTGGTTGAAAAGCTTCTATTTTTAATTCCGTCAAACCAAACTCGGGCCAAAGTCTTTTTCTGGGCAAAATCAAGGCAATGACGGACCGACCAGATTTCGCCTTCCCCCAAAAAATGCACCAATCTTTGTCTATGACGTTGAATTCCTGATCCAGGTTTGGTTCTAGACTTCAAAGTCCATTTCCATGCAACGGGCAGTTGGTAGAAGTGTTGTCATTTGTAGGGGCCAAAATCAATACCCCCTCATCTTCATTTTGACGACAGTGTCCCCTTGTGGATAATCGCGCTTACGGTCTTACCATGCTCATCTAATAATAAAGTCCTGCAACTCTAGAGTCCGAGCCGCAGGGAGCAGAATTAGTTTGGCCAGCCCCACCCAGGTTGCAACCTGACACCCACCTCGCTACCCTCCATGTTTGCGTTGAACATTTCGCAAAACAGGTGCAGATATTTGGTATCGATATGGGCCAGCCCTCTGCAGCTATACGTAAAGTTCTCCATAACAAAGTTTATGTCTGTTATTTTTTCCCAGCACATTTTGGACTAGATTGGAATTTGATTTTACACTTCGATTAGGTTTGTGGTGTTAATGAGACGTCTGTACAGTCCTTATACCTTACATTACATCACCTTAACACTCCATGACATGTCCGACATGATAGGGTGGAAAAAAAAAGTTCTCCTCCCCGTCCGTGTGGAAGTGGTACATATTTGGCTTCTTACTTTGTCCTTGTCTCCTGCAGTGTAAACACTGAATATACGGACTGTAAAGGTATTTTGAATGCCATACAAAAGTTTTCTACTCTCTAACTACAAAAATATTCAGGTAATATTAACACTTATTTCGATCAAGTTCGGAAATAATTAACTCCACTATGATGTATGTCTATGTTTTGAAAAACAGGGATCGGATTGACCCTTTTGCATTCAAGTTCCAGTTCAAGAATGTTGAGTACTCTTCAGGCCGCAATAAGACCTTCTTGTGTTACCTGGTGGACCAAGGGACCACGGCCGATGGACTTCTAAGAGGCTGTCTGGAGGATGAGCACACGGGACTGCATGCTGAGGAGGCCTTCTTCACAGAGTGCCTGACGGACTACAACCCGTCACTAAAATACACAATCACCTGGTACGTGTATCGCATTATCCATCTCTGTTATGTTGCGGAGGTGTAGTATTCGCCACTGGTCACTAGGTGTCAGTAGTGTTCTGTGAGACACACAAGCATCAGACTTGATCGCCACAACAACAGGCTTTTATTGCAAGTATGTCTACTATGTTGGGTAATAATGAGCGTGGAAAATACTATAGGGTTGTTATTTTATGCCTAAAGGGCTCTAATAATGTCAAAAAACACACTTAGAAGGTTGTGAACAGGATTTCTACACTGCAACTATGAAATTATTCTCTTTATAAAGACAGAATCCTACTTATCATACTTATCACGGTCGGGTCCAAAACCAATTAATCGTGATAAACCAGGGATTACCCCTCACAAAAACTGAGGTACCGCCGCATTTCAACTACAAGTTTTCCTCTGTGAATGAATGTAAAAAAATGGAAATATAATTACATGCTAAGTGGCCCACTTATATTTGCAGAATTGTTGCCATTCGGTCACATTGGAGGCTTTTTAAGCATGAAGCGCCTTTTTAAGGTCATGCCACGGCATCTCAATAGGATTCAGGTCAGGACTTGGACTAGGCCACTCCAAAGTCTTTATTTGGTTTTTCTTCAGACATTCAGATGTGGACTTGCGGGTGTGTTTTGAATCATTGTGCTGCTGCAGCACCCAAGTTGGTTTCAGCTTGAGGTCACCAACAGATGGTCTGACGTTCTCCTTCAGGATTTTTTGGTAGACGGCAGAATTCATGCGTCCATCTACCACAGCAAGCCTTCAACTCCACAGACCCAGACCATCAAACTACCACCACCGTAGTTTACTGTTGCTATGATGTTCTTTTTCTAAAAGGCGGCGTTACTTTTAGGCCAAATGTGAAGGGACACACACCTTCCAAAACGTTCAACTTTTGTCTCGTCAGACCACACGGTGTTTTCTCAACTGTCAAGATGTTTTCTGGCCAAATTGAGATGAACCTTAATGTTCTTTTGCTTCAGCAGTGGTTTTGGTCTTGGAACTCCATTTTTGCCCTGTGTCTTTCTTATGGAGGAGTCATGAACACTGACCTTAACTGAGGCAAGTGAGGCCTGAAGTTCTTTGGATGTTGTTTTGGGGTCTTTTGTGACCCAGACGAGTCGTCGCCGCGCTCTTGGGGTCATTTAAGTTGGCCGGCCACTCCTGGGAAAGTTCACCACTGTTCCATGGTTTTGGCTCTCACTGTGGTTTGCTGGAGGCCCGAACCTCTAGAAATGGCTTCATAACATTTCCAGGCGACAGACCTCAATTATCATTCACCACTCCCAGTAATCATTTAAAAACTGTATTTTGTGTTCAGTTGTATTGTCACCGAGTAGGGTTTAAATTTACTGATGGTCTGTGAATGAAGTGTCTCCTTTTAGTCACTGACTAGTCTCTTTCTTCCAGGTATGTGTCCTCTAGTCCCTGTTCTGCTTGTGCTGCAAAGATAGCCGACGAGTTGAACGGCAAGAAAAACATCCAAATGAGCATCTTTGCTGCACGGCTGTTTGAGTGGGAAGAAGCAGAGATCCAGGCTGGGCTGAGGGCTCTGCAGAAAGCTGGCTGCAAGCTGAGAATGATGAAGCCTCTGGACTTCTCCTACACCTGGGATACATTTGTGGAGAACGAGGACCAACCTCTTAACCTGTGGGAAGACTGCAAAGACAACTATGAGTATTATCAGGAGAAGCTGGCTGATATTCTCCAGTGACCAGAATCAGCAGCTTTTGGCGGTTCCTCAGTAGGAGATAGGAACTAGAAGAAGACAGACCCGTTTGTGTACCAGCGTGAACCTTGCTGACATGTGCTACGGCGCTATTTCATCTGCAGTCGTATCATTTTATAGAAACCACACACAAAAATAGCAACAACACAATAAACTTTGTTTTCCCCCAACCATGTCACACTCCGATATGACTAATAATGAAACGTACTACAAAAAGTACTTGACCAAATTGGGTGGTTCCACTGCGCAAAACTGGACAGTCGTTGGATAAATGCTGGGCTTTGTGCCGCCCATCTGACGCTCAGCATCTCTAAAGGTCTATGGGCGAACGGGCTGGCACGGACACTCGGCTTCTGCGTGACGATTGGGTGATCTGACCGAGGCGAAGTCTCTTTTTGATTGACAGTGAAATGAGCGAATAGGTGATCTTGAAGTATAAACCTCCACCCGAGCATTTCCCAAGTTTTTCATTCCGTTGTTCTGAGCAGATCCGGAGACTTTACTAATCCCCAGCGACTTTGTCTTTGGTAAAAACGACTCGGAACGGGGGGGTAGAATTTACATATAAGCGACTAAACACATTTATGATGTAGCTTCCCTCCTTGACTGACCGGGTTAATGGAGATGGTTGGGCAGGCCCCTGGCCCGAGGCTTCTGTTGGTGCAGTAGCGCACTGTGTCCAGCGGAGGGAGACACAGGACTTTGTATAGAGTTGTTGTAGGGCTGCACTACACTGTAGTTAACCCTCAGACACTATAAGGTCAATTGCAGCCCAGTACTCCATTCACCAGTTAAAGGCAAGAAAAATGTTCCTCCTTCATAAGAATTTCTAAACCGAGTGTGACAATCTCATAAATGACATGAAAGTCAGATCCGCTTCAGCTTGGATATGGCAACCCGGTTTTTGTCAGAACTCTTTTTCCGTAAATACTGGATTTCCCAGTACTTTAAATCCCAATTGTGTCAAATTTCAGGTATTTGTGTCCAAACAGTGCAACGCTTCAGTGGTACAGAATACTTCTCTGCAGAGGTGGGTCAAGTTTCAAGTTTCAAGTAAGTCTGAAGTCTTTAATTTCAAGTCTGGAGAAGAAGTCTCAAGTCAAGACAGGTGCTTGGAGTACTGGTCTCCTAAACAAAATGCCATTTTAACAATCTATTCAATTTGACAAATGCAATTGAGTTATTTAGTGTTTCAAATAAAATACAAACAGTGCTAGAAAACTGTGGAATAGTTCAGAAAAGAAATGAACAAAAGTCGACACAAATGAACATTTCAGGAAACACGTTCTGGAAAATGAACACACAAAGTGGAAAGGGGGTCGAGTCGTCGCTCGGTACGCCATGGCTTGAACCGCCCTCACTCTCATGCAGTATTTCAAAAATGTATTCATTATCTATCACGGTTTTGTGACTGAACACGGACTATTATTATTCGTTTTAAAAAATGCATATTAAAGCTCATTGTTTTCAAGCATAAAAATGGCTAAATGAGTGAAAATACTGAAAGGCGCTCAAAAGAGAGACAGACAAAAATAAAAGACATGGTTTAAAGTGCAAAACAATATCTGGGATTTCTGGGAGCCTTTCAATTGGCCAGAGTTGGCTCTTGGCTGAGTGCTAGCAGCAGGTTAGCAGTGTCGACAGTGGCCGACAGCAGCTCCTGTGTGAATGTTCACCGCATGTGTTCTCTGCTTTTTTGATAAAGCGATTCAGGTGCATCGTGAGTCTCTCATTAACCATAAACAGCGGCAGCAGAGTAGCACTCTACACTGGTCTAGGTGTCAGTAGCGTCACATTGACTATGACACTCAGACCATTGACTATTACAGGCAACAGCCAGTGTGCCGCTGTACTAACCGCTAAAGCAATTAGCTATAATCATCCGATCTTTTTGGGACCGTGCTAATCGCTTTAGATGAGGACCTGCATAGGAGCCGGTGCGGTAGAGTCTCTTGGAAATGAACGAGTGTTTTGGCAGAAATGCGGACTTACAATTAGGAAAAGAACCTAAGATGACAGCAGATAAATCATACTGATTACAAAAGCAGAAAAAAATTGCCCTAAATTACATATTGACCTTTTTGTAAAAATGGAAATTAAAATAAACCCCCAAAAAACTTTTGGCAGCTGTTTCTGTAGCAGACTTTCAGTGTAATCACTATTGCTACCACTAGAGGGTGCAATTGTTCAATGTATAGGGCCAGACCTCAGCCCCCCTGAGTGTGTCTGCCGTGATGAGCACAGTAATGCCTAACAAGGCACATGTGTTAGTCCAGCAAAAGTAAAAACAGTGTCAAAAATTCACATTTTTATGAGCACATCATTTACTTACGCATTTTCACAGATCGCTGGTGGGTTCGGAGCTGATCCATCCATTTTCTATGCCACTTATCCTTATTAGGGTCGCGGGGGTTGCTGGAGTCTATCCCAGATGACTTCGGGCAAAAAGCAGGGAGCACCCTGGACTGGTCGCCAGTCAGTCGCAGGCTCTACTGTATACATGTTTAAGTGAACTCAGGTGTACAGGTGTGATGTGTGATGGAAGAGTTTCAGCTAACATGAAAGGAAAGGTGTACAAAACCGACGTGAGCTCAGCCATGTTGTTTAGTGTGCAGACGGTGCCGCTGAGGAAAAGACAGGAGGCAGAGCTGGACATAGCAGAGATGAAGATGCCCGAGGTTATCTTTGGGTGTGACCAGGATGGACAGGATCAGGAATGAGCACATCAGAGGGACAGCACATGTTAGAGGTTTTGGAGATAAAGTCAGAGAGGCCAGACTGAGATGGTTAGGACATGTACAGAGGAGAGATAGTGAATATATTGGTAGAAGGATGCTGAGATTTGAAATGCCAGGCAGGAGGCCTAGAGGAAGACCAAAGAGGAGGTTTATGGATGTAGTGAAAGAGGACATGAAGGTAGTTGGCGCAAGAGAAGAGGATACAGAAGACAGAGTTAGATGGAGGCAATTGATTCGCTGTGGCGACCCCTGAAGGGATGAGCCCAAAGGAAAAGAAGAAGATTGTTTTATGTTAAAAGACAGACCAGAATTTCCTCAGATTTCTCCCATGTCTTCCCTGCTTTGCTTCTATGCCTCGATTCTGTCGTGTCTCAAGAGCCTCTCTATGCACTGCTGTCCAAATGTAAATCTTGGAATGGGTCAACTGGTCCTTCCACGCCATTGACAAGATCTTCTTCGCAAGAAGCTAGAGTTCAGGAAAACCTGTCTGCACTGACGGAACGGTCACCGCGGGGTGAAGTTCATAAGCTTGTTGAGGTCCATTTGCCCGGCGGTTCTTCTTTCACGAACACCTGTTGTTTGTTGTTACTGCCTCGGGCTCCATCACGGACGTCTCCTTGCCAACTGCTCTGGTATCGCAAAGACACCCTGCGGATTGAGGCTCCAGGACTGGGCACCTCGAAGTAACTTCTTCAGGCCTACACACTCATGCATCCAAAGACACTCACATGCGCATTCGTACACACTTCGCTCATCCAACATCTTTGTCGCTGCATCCCCCAACGTAGGGAGTCGGGGACCACATTCTGTGCCAGCATTACTGGCCGCCTGCCAACCGGCGCTGGAAAAAACCTACATCTCCTTTTACCTTGCAAGTTTGGAGAGTGTGTTTATTTATGCATATGTCGCTACGGTTTTTGCCAGTCCCACACTGTACAACGCCCTATCCCAATGGAGCATATTTTTGGACTGTTTTTTTCCCCCTCTCCTCTTCAGCTCCTCCTTCCTCTTCTCCTGTTATCCTCCCCAAGTCATCCATCCTGTCTACCCCACAGTATGTTGTATATGAAGAGATGGATGATTGCACATCTTGTACCCAGTATAAGTGACAGGTAAAGACCATTCATTCCATCCTATTTCGTAAAAGAAACATTCCGGTAACCTCTATAAGGTTACATATGGCTTTGTGCAATTGTGAATATTCAAGGATCAAGCCATCCATCCATCTATCTTCTTCCAGTTATCCGAGGTCGAGTTGCAGGGGCATCAGCCTTAGACAAAAATGCAAGACTTCCCTCTCACCAGCTGCTTCATCCAGCTTTTCCAGGTGAATCCGGAGTCGTTCCCAGGCATAGTCTTACCCATCGTGTCCTGAGTCTTCCCCGACAACTCCCCTGACGACTACTCTCTTGTAAATGCGAAGGAGCAATGTTTCTTCTTCAAGTTTCTCCCGGATGATGGTGCTTCTCACCCTATCTCTAAGGGAGAGCCCAGCCACCGGACAAAGTTTCCTCTGTAGGGTGGGTGGGACACTGCCCCAAGCTTATGACCGTAGGGTAGGTGAGGTTAGGAATGTAGATCGACCGGTAAATTGAGAGATGCACCTAGAAACACTGCCCATAAAGGTTATGAACAGGACCTGTGACAATGGGCACCACTGGGAGAGTCCAAACTTCCCTGGAGACAAGTCTAACTTATTGTGGACAAAGCTCTGAAACCAGCAATCCACGGAAGAAATTCCTCACAGGATTTCTCAAGGAACACCGTCAAACACCCAACCATCCATCCATTCTCTATACCGCTTATGCTCATTAGGGTTGCGGGTATGCTGGAGCCTATCCTAGCTACGGTCAGATGCCTTCCTTCTTAAAAACATCCTTGTCCGCCGATCCAGAGGCACCGTCCCTGATGTCCACGCGATGCTAGATATTCATGTCCATCAAGTCAGCCCCACAGTATCCAGGGCCGTAAGGAACTCCGGACGGATCTCATCCAGAGGTGTCGGTGGGATTGAAGAGGTCTTGGAAGTATTCCTTCCTCCAGTCCACAGCATTTCAAGACGAGCCACCATCCCCGCCGTTCACGAGACGGCAGAATGCGGTCCAGCATCCCTTTGAAGCTGTCCGGAAGTCGAGGGGAGGTTGCACCCAAAACATTTCTTCAAGGTTGGGGGGGGTGTGATGAAGATGAATCAGAGATGTAAATGTAAATAAGTGGAATCCTTTGAATGGTGAGGTATCCGTACATATTTGATAAATAAACGCGTCCTATGTGGAGGGAAACTTGCTATCTTTCTTGCATTGCTATAGGTGTAGGTCATTTCTACGCTTTACGGCACCGCACACCTGGGACCCGTAACATTTGCCCTGATAATGAGTAAAGACACACATGACCTCCCCACAGAGAGCAACACAGAGACAGGGAGAGTCTGGAGAAAACACCTTTTTCATGCCCACGATGGACTATTTTAAACAGACGTGATTACGCCTCGACGTGCTTTTGTGCGTGCCTTCGCTGTACTGTGTACATATTTGTCAGACAATGTGGGAGGCTGCCTCCCCAGCTTCCCATCTATCAGCTCGCTAGGGTTGCTATGGGAACTCTAGAGGACCGACAAACGTAATAAAGATGCTCAGAACTGCTTCAGAAAGCGAGTAAGATGCAGCAACATAACAATGACACGCAGCATCCGTATTTCCAGGAAAAGGCTGTGCTGCTCTCACAGTGCGTCGTGGTACGTCTTTTTTACACACAAATACATCTGGGTCGACGCTCACGTCGCAATGGTTGGGGCACAAACCGGCCTGCCGTGCAAATAATTGGCCCAGTGAAGAGGCCGACAGCAGACGCCATAATCAAAACCCCATGTTTCTATGCGCAGGAGTGAAGACGTTCACCCTTGTTCATGTCTAAACTGCATTGAACTGGATCGGTTCCTGTCGGATCAAGTTAACTTGTTGTGTATTTTTGTCATCAATCCCGCCTCCGTTGGGCGCGTAACAGATTCGCTTCGATAGAAACCTGCCGAGCACGAGGACAGCTGCTACGAAGTCATGAGATCTTTGTGCGGAACCTTTACATTCCTGGCAAAAAACTACTTTTGTGAAGGTCATAAATGAGGAAATCACGCATTGTTCATTCTTTCTGGGACGGAGCAATTACTGTGCGTATATTTGAATTCTGGCTAAGGAGCCTTGTACTTTCGACAAACTTCAAAGGGTTCTGCACCCCCTCCAAGCCCCTCCACCCACCTCGCACCAACTCCATACCAAATGACCACATCAGAGTCTTCCAGCACAAAACACTGCAATACATGCACATTTCCAAACCGCTGATGAGAGTTATCCCCTGGGTTCCTGCTAAGCTGCGCTGGGTAGGATTTCCGATTTTGTGTTGCCAAAGGGACTTCTTTTTTTAGACAAAAGTAAACAAATATGGCATCCATTTAAACCATTTGAAATATATTCAATAGCATATTTATACAAATTTCAGGAAGTTATTTGTATGAGGCTATGGCAGCGGTCGGCAACCCGCGACTCTGCACGCGGCTCTTGTATCCTTCTGCCGTGCTCTACGCTTCTGTGTGCTCACAAGGCCGTCTCTTCTGATGCCGTCACGATCTTATGAATGTTCTGGGCTGGAGTTGGGCGTGTGCCATGCAATTCCCCACCACCGGAGTGCCAGTCAATTCGGTGAGAAACTGTGACGATGGACTATTTAGCCATTTTTTGGGTCAGTAAAGTCATAGTTATGACAACCAAATTTAGAAGAAGAAAGGTGAAATAGTTGGAAAAAATAGCAGGACTTGAATATATTTTTACAAGAATAAAGTCGTCAATGTATCAAGAGAAAACATACTGTAGAGAGAAAAAAGGGACAATTTTACTCAAATAAACTCAAAATATTATGAGAAAAATAATTGGTTGAAAGATTTTGGACACCCCTGGTAAATACCTGGATTATGTCTTGTTTTGGCCCCAATGGTACATTGTGGAATTATTATTAGTGAAAATATGACAGATTGAAAGTGCACAGTTCTCAGGTTTTGGACCGGTGTGATATTACAGTGTGTACGTCTGATACACTTTGCAGTGATCCGAGGGATGCTCAAGTTGTTTTTGTGTATGCCCAGATACTTGGAAAATCAGGGGGAACATTGGATGTAACTAACGTGATCCTTATGCAGCTAAATGGAAGCGGGAAAAAGAACAAACTAAAGCAAGAGTGAGGAAAAAAGGGGCCTGTACTAAATTAATGACGAGTGGAGGAACGGGAACACAGAAGCAAAAGGACAACAAGCAATGTCGTTGTTTTTGTCTTTGGGCTTTTTCCTTTGGGGTTGCCACAGCGAGTCCCAACTAGTCCGGGTTTGGGACCGCCACCGGAAATCTCCAGTAGTGGTGTTGGGGCGCTGGGCGGAAAGGCATCAGTGTGCTTGTTTAGGTTCATTGGGTCTGGTTCAGTTTCTTCTATTCAACATTAGATATATACCTTAGGTATATCAGGTATAACATCCGCGGCCTTCCTCAGAAGGGTCACCTGACCCTGTGAGGTGCCGCTCGTCAAATGTACATCCTAGGTCAGGCAGACCCGATATACCTGGCAGGTCCACCAGGTTGAACACCCCTCCCGGATCATTGTAAAAGAAAAAAACTCATCATGGACTGGGCCATCACCAAAGTCTTTGGGACGGAAACAAACAAAGGTGAAAAAAGGACACCACCACATGGGATGAGGGAGCATCTGCTCTTTCACACTCGGGACTCTCTCCTCCAGAGACCTGAACATCGAGGCGGCAGTGTGTAATTAACAAACAATAAAAAGTAAAAATGACCACGGTCTGCAAAGTGTTGACTGGGAAGCTTGGTGTAGCAGAGTGGACACTAACAATTGGGAATATTCCTGGCATTAATGCCTGGCTTATCAAAGCCAGGCTTGTTCCCTAATTGCCCCGATTGTCCTCACCTGGCAACGCCTCCGCAGCCACATCAACTGACAGAAACCGAAAGGATACCTCGGATGTCCCTACTTGTATGGACTGCAGTTCTATTTCAGTACAAAAGTTTATCTGATGGACAGTTCATTTAGCACTTCTAATGGATGATAGAGACTAACATGTTTTCTATTGGCAATTATTCGAATGACTATCTGTCCTTGGCAGCCAATCTCACTTATTAGCGTTACGAGAGCCAGTCAGAGTACTTGCGGGAGATTCATGACTCGAAAATAACAATTCTCTACTTGTCCTTGAGAAAGGCTATTCACGGAGGTGTGCATGTGCGGTACCGCTGTGCAGTGGTGCAGCTGTGTACTTCTGCGCGTGTATTTGTGTTCTGCAGAAGAAGAGGGAGAATAATGGTGCTGTAATCAGGCTAGGTCCCTAGTGGTCAGGCAGCAGTGCTTGATGGTGAGTTAGTTCTCATTTTCATAGCAAGAATTTCTGGGGCACGGTCCCTCTGTCTGGCTATAAATTAAACACAGAGCTGGACTCCACATCAGATTAAGAGTATGCAGTGTTGATCGCATGTCCACCCATCCCTCCATCTAGCTTGTCCTCGTTAGGGAGAGCTGAAGCTTATCCATCTGACTTTGAAAGTGGTGGGGTCCACCCTGGACTGGCCACCAGTCAATCACGGCACAGATTCTGTGCAGCTCCATAAATTACAGTATGTGCAGTTTCATACCACACAGCACCAGACCACACACACTCATGCGTGCATGCAAGGACCGCTATCAGAGTTATGGAGCAGTACCGTAATGTGTGTGTGTTCCGGTGTATAAACCGCCACTTTTTTCACGTGCTTTCAACGCTGCGGCTTCTACAGTGATGCGAGTACATTTTTCTGTACTCATTTTCACTTAGTATTTCATTTTACTCATTCCTGATCCTGTCCATCCTGGTCACACCCGAAGAGAACCACAGCATCTTCATCTCTGCTGTCTTTTCCTCAGTTGTTTCTAAACCAAACAACATGGCTGGTCTCACCACAGTTTTGTACACCTTTCCTTTCATTTTAGCTGAAACTCTTCTATCACACATCACACCCGACACATAACACACTCCAGCCATTCCAGCCTGCCTGCACACGCTTCTTCACCTCTTTTCCACACTCTCCATTGTTTTGGACTGTTGACCCTAAGTACTTAAAATCCTCTACCTTCTTTATCTCTTCTCCCTGTAACCTCACTCTTCCACTTGGGTCCCTCTCATTTACACACATGTACTCCGTCTTGATGCGGCTGACCTTTATTCCTCTCCTTTCCAGGGCAAACCTCCACCCCTCAAGCTTCTCCTCCACCTGTTCCCTGCTCTCACTACATATCACAATGTCATCTGCAAACATCATAGTCCATGGAGATTCCTGTCTAACCTCGTCCGTCAGCCTGTCCATCACCATAGCAAACAAGAAGGGGCTCAGAGCTGATCCCTGATGGAGTCCCACCTTCACTCGGAACTCCTCTGTCACACCTGCAGCACACCTCACTACTGTCTTACAGTCCTCGTACATGTCCTGCACCGCTCTAACATACTTCTCTGCCACTCCAGACTTCCTCATACAATACCACAGTTCCTCTTTGGGCACCCTGTCATAAGCTTTCTCCAGACCTACAAAAACACAATGCAGCTCCCTCTGACCTTCCCTGTACTTCTCCATCAACATCCTCAAAACAAATACAGCATCTGTCATTATATAGACTATATTACCGTATATAGACCACCTTGATCTATATGTGTACACATCTTTTTTCTTTAAATGTAGGGGGTGCGGATTACATAGCGATGTGATTTATTTATTCATGCATTCATTTTCCATGCTTAATCCTCACTAGGGTCGTGCGGTTATGCTGGAGCATATGGCAGCTGACTTTGTCGGAAAGGCGGTGTACAACCTGGACTGCTCATCAGTCAATTACAGGGCACTTTTGACAAACAACCACACTCGTGTGCCTAATAGGCTGGAAGTTAATGTACTCAAGGGCACCTCGACAGCAATCATAAAGCCAAATAGTATTGTTCCAACAACTACATTCTCTTTTTGTCCGCAGCCATAGTAAAACCTAGATCTCAAAACACACAAAACCTACAAAAACAATGGGAAATAATGTACATTTAACACAAAGAACACTCCGAGGTACTGAGTGTGGCTTGAACTCCTGATGATGGCAGAGCGTGGAGTGCCTTTTTGGAGGAAGAAAGGAATTGTGCTGTGGGCGTTTAATGGACAAATAAACCACCCACACAAACACAATAACGATTAAAGGATTCCCTGGCTGGAATCTGTCTATAGTGCCCCACGCCTAAAAGAACCACTATGCATTCTGCAAAGAGACTTGAGTCACGACGCATGGATGATTTGTTTGGCCAGTTATTGTCCTCAAAAGACCATAAAATGGAAACCGAGACCCGCTGTCCTAACATTAGAGTCACCTTGCATTTTGTGCATTTTTATGTGAAAGTGGGAATCACTCCCCGTGAAAACTCTCTTGGTGTCCTTGAGGAAAATACTGCAACCCCAGTTGTTCATGCATTATTGCCGTGTGTCTTGTCATTAACCTTCCCTGGCAACACCCGCCTTAGTGTGAGTGCGGAGAACCGCTTTGAACAGCACAAAGTAGGAAGCGCATTTAAATACAAGGGGATGGAAATGTACTTAACAGACAAAACATAAGCACATCCATTGCATAAAAGAGGATACTTGTGTACTTAAGTGTACAGCTTTTTCTTATGAATGACATAGGTGTGACTGTACTGTATAAACTGCTTATGTGTACAGTAATACCTCGTTACTCGCGGTTAATTGGTTCCAGACCGGACCGTGACAGATGAGTTTGTGCAGAAACATTATTAGAGCCCTCTAGACGTGAGATAACACCCCTATAGTCACCCTTAACCTGCATAGTTGAAATGACTGAGAAAATAGGCCATTTAAAACATAATTATAACTTCTGTGTGAGCTCCTTTGAGTTGCTATAAATGTGTTGCTATAAAGGTGAGTTTCAGTTTAGCACGGGCAACGTCCGCAACCGTGGCTTGTGTTGTTATTAGGGATTTTTCTTAGGGATTATTGTGCCTGTCGTAAGATAATACAAACATGCAATGGAAAATAATCAAGTCTGGTGACCTAATGACCATGTCAAAGTCTTTTGAATGCCATATATTTGTATTTTAGTTCATTTGGCCATCGTTATGCTTGGAAATGCTTAGTTAGGAAATAACAGGAAGGAGACAGGGCAGTCGAGTGGTTAGCATGTTGGCCACACAGTCAGGAGACCTGGGTTTGAATCTCCGTTGTGTGGGTTTCCTCCCGGGTACTCCGGTTTCCCCCCACATTCCAAAAACCAGCATGTTAGGTTAACTGGCAACTCGGAATAGTCCATGGGTATGAATGTGAACGTGAATGATTGTTTGTTCGCCCTGCGATTGACTAGCGACCAGTCCAGGGTGTACCCCTCTCGCCCGGAGTCAGCCGGGGTAGGCTCCGGCATACCCCTGCATACTCTATGAAATAATTGAAATTATAAACAAATAACTAATTTAAACTTTGAGGTTGAGCAAGCGCCCTGCCCAGTGGTTGATCCTAGCTCATCCTCTGTGGGCCTATCACCGAAACCCAATTTATTTGAGCAGTTTCGAGATAAAATATTGAATGTAAAGTGTCTAATATGTAAATATATGGTAATGGTGAGGGTTGAATGGGATTTGAACGTGCATGTAAATCACTTCACTTAATACAACGGACAGTTCCACGTGTCCAAAAGGAGTAGGAAGAAGCAAAGCCTATGAAATCCTACCCCCGTAGGCTCTCCCCTATTCCAGTCCATTTGTACACTCCCTGCACTTCCTATGTTTGAATGCAAAAGTAAGGTCATGTGACGGTGTTTTAGATAGTTGTCATGGTGAGTAAATTAGATTGCCGTCCTGGTGAATGATATTTAAAATACATGATAATAATAGTGATAACAGTGATGAGCGGTGGACAACAATTGTAACAAAACGTTCTTGTAGCACAGACAATGTTGTCATTAGGATGAAAAGTTGCTAGTACAAGTACAAGGTGATAGTACCAAACATAGCATTGAAAATGTACTCCCCAAGGAATGAAGTAATACGGCCTTGGATGTACACAATATGTCCTTGTATTTTGTAAACATCAACTGTTTGTGAAGTTTCGTTGTAGAGCATTCTTTTCCTTCTTTCCTTCATCCATTCCATAGTTTGATTCCACACAGCGAAGTACTGAAGGTTTGTAGTGTTGTTCTTGCATATTTGTGTTATAAGTTTTATATTTCTCCTCTCCTGTTGAGAAAAGGTGTATAACATTCTTTGGTAACTGCTTGTTGTTTGCTTTATGCATCATTTTAGCGCTTAGAAAGTTCACCAGATAAGCAAATTTGAATAATTGTGATTTTTGAAACAGTGGATTTGTGTGTTCTCTATACGCCACGTTATGGATTATCCTAATTGATCTTTTTTGCAGTACATCAAGCGAGTGAAGGGTACTTTTGTAGTTATATTCCCACATCTCCACATAATAAGTTCGATATGGTACCACCAGAGAACAATAGAGAGCTTGGAGTGATTTTTGATCCAGGAAAAATTGGATTTTATTCAGTATTGAAGTATTTCTTGCTACCTTATGTGTATGTTTTTGATGTGGGGTTTCCAACTCATTCTGTCATCAATTATGACGCCCAAGAATTTCTGTTCCCCTATGTTACCCTTTCACTTTCCTCTCCGTCCGTTTGTATTTTCTCACAAGTATCTCTTCTGCTGTTACCAAATAGCATCATTTTCCTTTTACTTACATTCAAGGATAATCTGTTTTTATCAAACCATTTTTTTAGAGTAATCATTTCCTCTGAAACTTTTCTTATTAGCTCCTGTGTTTTCTCCACAGCAAAAGGTGCTGGTATCATCTGCAAATAGTACTAGTTTAGGTGTTTTGTCACTTTTCAGACGTCGTTAATGTATAGGTTATATTGTTCTGGTCCCAAAATTGACCCTTGTGGTGCGCCACATAATATCTCTACATTTGTAGATGTATATTAGCTTTGAACCCAGTCCAGAAACTAACCCTCTGATTCCATACCTTTCCAATGTTGTAGTTAGGATGTTGCGATTGATTGTATCAAAAGCTTTCGTTAAATCCATGAATACCGAGGCTGCACACTTTCTATGGTCTACACCATCCGTAATTTCCTCTGTGATTTCAATCAGTGCCATAGAAGTGGGAATATTAGCTCTGTATCCGTATTGGCTGTCCGCCAGGATGTCATTCTTATTCAGGAATTTGTCCAACCTATGCTTGAATAACTTTTCCATAATTTTGGAAAATTGAGGTAATAATGAAATTGGTCGGTAGTTGGTAAAATGATGTTTATCTCCATTTTTGAAGATTGGAAATACTTTAGCTGTCTTCATTTTGTCTGGGAATTTGCCCGTCTGGAATGACAGATTGCTGATGTACGTTAGCGGTTCTGCGGTCTCATTGATAACCGTTTTTATCGTATCCATTCCAATTCCATTACAACCAGTTGATGTTTTTGCTTTACATTTATGTACAATGTCAATCATTTCCTCTTTGATCACATCAGTGAGGAACGTGGAGCTAGGGTTCCTGTCTCTAGTCTCCTTCTCTTCCTCCACTGAGCATGATTATGGGATCTCCTCCTCCAGCTTTGGTCCAATATTTACAAAGTAGTTATTACATTTCTCAGCTACGTCCCTCATGTCATCATTATTAACATTCCCAACTGTGAAGTATTGAGGGTATCTGCTTTGCTGGTGCCTTTCCTAATAATACTGTTATTAGGATACTGTTACTATAATAATACAGCAAGCCCCAAGTAGCTCGGATGTTGTTTTTATTCCTATCTAGTATTTCTTTACAATATTCTTTCTTGCACGTTTGTTAACTTGTTTTTATACAGTATGTTTTTTTATGTTATTTCAGGAACTGATGTTTGTTGAATTATGAATTTCTTATGTAATGTATTTTTCTTCTTACAGGCATTTTGCAGACCTTTTGTCATCCACGGCTGATTCTTCTTCTTTTGCATGTCGGACATTTCTTTCAATGGCCAGTGCTTATCGTACAGCTTCATAGAAGTCATTAGCATTTGTCCAAGTTTCTGATATTTGCTATTACTTTGAAGGGCTCTTTGAATTGATCCAAGTATTGCCTGATGTTGTTATGATTCTGCTGTTTGTGTGGATATCAGACAATTTATTACCCGTGTTTAGATTTCTGTTGTATTGTTCCTCCGTGTAGTAGTGGCAGTCACTTTTTGATGTCAAAAAAAAGTTTGTGTCCGGGTCTATGTTTTTTCCAGATCCAGATTGTTTGTCGTCTGTGAGACTGAAGGTGCCCAGCTGAAGATGAAGTTCTAGTGCATCCGTTTGATCAGTTCCTTGTGTCCTGCTTATAGCATTTCCAAATAATATTGAATCTAATACTTCCCTCTGTGTTGGTCTTGTTTCTGAGTTTTTTTCCTTTTCCATGTTGTTGTTTTGATGTGGTCTTTAGTCTTTTTCCAAGTCCTTGAAATCTTTGACAGCAAGCACTCTCGCTTCTGGACCTCCATTTAGCTTAATGAAAATTGCCTTGGATCTTCCCCTGCTTCCTCAGGTCACGTGCTTTCTCGGCAGTTCCAGCGTTGCGTTTTGTCAGAGGCTCCTTCATGTAGACCCTTGTTCCTTTCAGCTTCCTTCCCCGCTTCAGCAGTGCGACTTTGAATTTGCTGTTTGTGAATTTAACCATGATGACGGGAGTGGTGCCGTTCCTGCCATGCGATGGGATGCACGTGTCGGCGGAGTTGATGTCTACTTCCACTTCCTTTGAATGCAGAAAACTAACTTGCTCAGCGGAAGCGACGTCTTCTTTGTCGGATTCTTCTTTATTCCCCACTGCTCTGGCATTTGACCCGGGTTTGATCCCGAGCCCCGTAACGATCACGTCGTTCAATCGGTTATTCTGATCCATGCCATCAACTGTGGTCTGCAGTTGCTCGATGAGTTTGTGTTTTTCTTCCATGTTTTCTTGGAGAGCAGTAGCTAAGGCAGCATTACTACCTTGTAATGCCTTGTTCTCTGCTCCCAGATCTTTTACTTCCTCTCTCAGGGGTTGAATCTCCTTTTTTACGATATCAGTTCATTTGTCCATTTGTCCTCTCGTTCCTTCTCGGATGTCTTTTTGCATTGCCTTCAGAATCTCACTTTTTCCTTCAGAGTGTTCTTTTGGCATTGCTTCCAGAATGTCCTCCATTATCTTTGTGTTTTCCTCAGATTTCTTTTCCAATTTTTCTTCCAGTACCCCCCATTTGCTTGTCATCCGATCCATTAGTACATCGGCATGCGTGGTTGGCTGGTCCCTGTGGCCGTGCACGGACTCCCCTGCTGGCCGGGGTGGTGGTGCCGGCGCATTTGGGCGTGTAATGTATGTAAATAACGATCTAAATGTCTAATAAATGTCAAATCTCCAAGTGTTAACTGCAACCCTAATGTTGGCCCACCCTGTATGGTATTTATATATATTATATGTATATAATGTTATTGCTTGATTGTTCACAAATAGGTTAGATTAGGTTGTACAGATAAACTAGACTAATTCATTGATAAATACATTATCATGATATCATTATTAAAAATCAACAGTATGTAATTTTTTATTAAAAAGCGTTTGTGTTTTCCTAAAACCTTTATCCTGTATGTTAATGTGTTTATAATCAATATCCACAAACACAAACACATGAAATGCAAAAGTATCAGTACCGTATTAGTCTTTACGCGGTATCCTCAGGTATCGATACGAAAATGTGCAGTATCGCCCACCCCGATGCAAATTTCAACAGTAAATTGATTGGCGGGCAAAAAGGCAAAACAAAAAACGTTCCGTTAGTTTTAGTGTCCCCGACGGAGCTCAGTTAAGACTGGAAACATAAACAAATGACATAATAGCCGTAAATCGACTATAAAGGCGCTGTTAAAAAACATTCCCTCCGCAAAGCGGTCGCCTTCCCGCCCCTAAAAGGGAAGGAATGGCGCCGTGGAAGCCGGGATGAAGACTTCCTCCCTGACCCACTTAATGGCGACGTTCCAGGCGGAGCTCTGCCTTGTCGCCACCCGCTCATCCGGCTGAGCCGCCGCACGTACCGCCGGAGCTGTTAGCGCCCCCGTCGCCTTCCGTCTCCCTGCGCCCGAGGCAGCCTCCCCTCCGGTTTCCGTCGACCTCCATCGAGGAAGAGGAGCATCGGGGGAAAGCTCGCACGCGCCCGCCCGAGGGAGGAGGGAAGCGGCCAGCGTGAGTACCTTGCGGCCGGAAACACCGACGCGCTGTTTGCGGCCATTCCAGTTGGACGTACAACGGAGTCCGGCGGGGAAAGTTCGGCCGTGGACTTGATTGACTTAGTTCCTGTAGACATATTGAATATTTTTACACATGCTGGCCTTTAATAAACCATCTCTGGCCGATTGGCCAGATTAGGAAAGTCTGGGTCTAACGGTTTTGGAGTGGACCAGGTCTAATATGGATTACAGCTTCAAGACATAGCAAAATGTCCTCTTTATTGCATTTTCCTTAATAGAATCAAGGTTTCACCAAAAAATTACTTTTTTATGAATATGTGCCATCTGCAGATTAATCCAGTCCAGATTTGACAAGTCTGGGTCTAACGGTTTTTGAAGTGGACCAGGTCTAATATGGATTACAGCTTCAAGACATAGCAAAATGTCCTCTTTATTGCATTTTCTATAATAGAATCAAGGTTTCACCAAAAATGTACTTTTTTATGAATATGTGCCATCTGCAGATTAATCCAGTCCAGATTTGACAAGTCTAGGTCTAACGGTTTTGGAGTGGACCAGGTCTAATATGGATTACAGCTTCAAGACATAGCAAAATGTCCTCTTTATTGCATTTTCAAAAATAGAATCAAGGTTTCACAAATTAGAACGTGCGGTTGTATGACTCGTCAGGGTCTGTGGATTAATCCAGTCCAGATTTAAAAAGTCTTGGTCTAACGGTTTTCGAAGTGGACCAGATCTATTTTGGATGAGAGGTGCAAAACATAGCAAAATGTACCCTTACTGCATTTTCACAAAAAGAATAAAGATTTCGCAAAAAATAAACTTTTTTATGAATATGTGCCATCTGTAGATTAATCCAGTCCAGATTTGAAAAGTCTAGGTCTCATGGTTTTTGAAGTGGACTAGGTCTAATATGGATTAAAGGTTCAAAATATAGCAAAATGTGCGTTTATTGCATTTTCATCAATATAATAAAAGTGTCACAAATCAGAAACTAATTATTAATCTTTGGAGTTTGCCGATTAATCCAAACCAAATTTGAAAAGTGTAGGTCTGACGATTTTTGAGGTGGACCAGGAATAATGTGGATTAGAGGTGCAAAACATATCAAAATTGCATTTTCACAAATAAAGTAAAAGTTTCACAAATCATAAGATGTTTTTATGAATCTTTGGGATCTGTAAATTAATTCAGTCGGTATTTGAAATGTCTAGGTCTAACTGTTTTTGAAGTGGAACTGGTCTAAAATCGATTAGAGGTAGAAAACATAGCAAAATGTGCCTTTATTGCCTTTTCACAAATATAATAAAGGCTTCACAAATCAGAAACTCTGGTTTTATGACTCTTCAGGGTCTGTAGATTAATCCAGGTCGGATTTGAGAGGTCTTTCCCTCGTGGTTTTCAAATTGGACCAGGTCTAATATGGAGTAGAGGATTTAAAAAAAAGTGTCTTCACTGCATTTCCAGAAATCAAAGAAATGTTTGTCTTCCCTAATGTCTTACCTGCAATGCCTAAAAAAATTAAGGTTTAAGTCAAGTGCAGAGAGACACCTTGAGTTCTGTCCTTTGCAGTGATCTGCTTTGAAGAAACACCTACTTTATGAGAAGCTTTGGCTTCAAAGTACAGTATGAATGCATTTTGAAGAAGGATGCATTTGCAGGAGAAAACATTAAAGACCACTCTGTCAAAGATTCTAGTTTGTCTAGTAATGTCTTCTAAAAACCATTCCATGGTAGCGACAAGGCTGCAAAGCATTATACATGTTATATAAACATCTTTTCACAGTGATATGTTTACTGTGGGGAGAGGCAAACATCCATCCTCAATGTGAGGACCTATAAAGACCCCTTTATAGGAAAATAATTTCAAACAATATTTCTCCTTCCTCGACAATTATGATGGATGTACAGTTACAGTCCTCGTAACAGCAAAAAAAAAAAAAAGAACACCCAGGCCTTACCGGAAAGGTCATTCAGTCAACATAACAGATTCAGTTTTTCCTTTTTCTTATATGGTAATGGTGCGGCCTGTAACATGTTAACGTGTGCAATGCATGTCTATTTTGGCTCTTGTGGTAATGGCGCACGTCAAAGTTACATAAGGTAAAAGACCTGAGTGAAGTTGGCCCCCCAACCTGCTCAAAACTCAAATAGTCTCATTTGTTTGTGCTGCGTTTGTGCTACTTTCGTTTTTGAGTTATTACAGTTTCTTTTATAGCCAAAGGTTCAACCAAAGGTCATGCAGCCCCCCATTTCCTCCAAATGAAACCAAAATAATCCCATTTGTTTGTGCTGCGTTTGTGCTGTTTTGTGCAGTTAAAATGAACAATTGTGCTACTTTTGTTATAGAGATATTAACAATTAAAGTTTTGCGCTATTACATAATCGGTCCGTCAACAAGCTCTGAATGAAACCAAAATAGTCTCATTTTGACCGTCCTTGTTTGTGCTTTTGGGTTCAGTTAAAATCTAATTTCGAAATCAAATTTTGTCTTGCGAATGGATGAAGTAATCATCCATATTTTCAACCACAAGTTAAGGGAAATGTTTTTAAAAGGAGAAAATTATGGAAAATGAATTATTACTAAAGAACAGTAATAAATCCTGCTGAGGATGTAAGGACCTTCTACGGCCCTGTCCAGCTCTCCTGGAGTAACTACCGGTCTCCTGGAATCTCCTCCATGCTCTTGAGACTGTGCTGGGAGACAGAGCAAACCTTCTTGCAACGGTACGTATTGATGTGCCATCTTGGAGGAGTTGTGCAACCTCAGTAGCGTCCGGGTACCGCACCATGCAATCAACAGAGATGTTGATCCAAGCAAAATGAAAAACTACAGCAGTAGAAAGTCAGTCGGCAAAAAATCAGCCAAAAGAGATGAGGAGTCAGTGGCCTCAACCTGGAAAACCATTCCTGTTCCGGGGTCTGTCTCATTGTTGCCCCTCCGATGCACCTGTTGTTGATTTCATTGACAACAAAGCAGCTGAAAACGATTAACAACCCCCTCTGCTACTTAACTGACAAAATCAATATTCCAGAAGTTTGACTGATGGGTTACTATACTCTGATAAAAAAGTGTTCCTCTCATTCTTTTGAGCAGTGTATATTGGGTAATACAAGCGAAAAAGTGAGTATAGCAGTGTTATTTCATGTGTATAGGGCTCTAATAATGCAAACAACCATATTCAAAATGTATTCATAAGAAAGAAAGAAATAAAAATAAGGAGCTTTATCGACATTTTGTAGCGTGTCTCTCGACTGCAATGCTTTCAGTCATGTACATGTGTGTAGATAGTCCAATCAGCTTTGAGCTTCCAGGTGTTTCCATGTCAATCTCATCTTCCTAGGTCCATCAGAGTCAGTGGTGCTGGTGGACTTGAACTCTAATATCGGTGGTGATCTTTCTCTAACCAATCTGATTTCAGATTCGCCTCATAGGGCCAGCTAGCTGGCCCACAATAACCTCAGTGTTAACGTCAGTAATATTTTGTGAGTATGATGTATTTTATTGAAAAGTTGTACGTTTCTGTCATGTAATTAGATAAATATTGATTCTGAACTGCCCCAGATGATGATGTAGTGTAGAGGTTTGAAGCTGTCTTCCACCGGGGACTGTAGAAATGTAGCTCAGGCGAGTCAGATAAAGCATCAACTGTGTTCTTTAGTAATAATTCATTTTCAAGACAAAAAATGCTCCCCTCTTCTCATGCATTTTTGCATATCATTCATGGGTTGCATAATTGTGACGTGATAGTGTTGGAATAAAGAGGTAGATTAAGTCGAGTCCCTGCTGAAGTTTCTGGTATCAACACAACCTGACACCGCAGTACACGACATTGGACAGGTCATACGATATTTATCAACTTATCAAATTTCCAGCTGACATTGTGGTCTTTCATATATACAGTTTTTGGGGTTTTTTGCCAGTCCTCCTGGGCTCCCGTCTTCTCTCATTGCCCTCGCATTTGATGTCCTCCATCCATTATCTCACCACCTCACTACCCAAACCACCCCCTGTTCTTCAGCTGCTCTGCTCTTCCTCTCACTCCTGCCTTATGTGCCTTCTCTCCTCTGCTCTTTTCCCGTCTCAAGCCTTCACCGCACCGCCACAATGGATCAGCTCGCTCCAATTGGACTCCCACACAGCATTTGCAGAAAGACCACAGAACCATTATGCCCAGAACGTACGCATATTTGAGACAGGTAAGCCTTAGGCCTCGGGACACATGACAGCACTTTGGTAAACACGTTTGTCCGTATCTAGTTTGGGGACGGAATGTCACTATTTGCATATGTCAGGCATTATTTTCAGAGATTTGATAGCCTTGTTTTATTTCTCATGCACCTAGATCTTTTTCCACCGTACATTCACGGCTACTGGTGTAGAAAACATGATAATAAATTAGCTTGTTAACAACCTCACAGTCGGTATGAACACAATTATAGGGCAAAAGGGTTCTATACATAGCCATACATAAATATGTGAGCTGTGGATGGCTGAGTTGAGAATTACTTATCCATGTCAAAGCATTTAGCCTCCATCTCAGTGCAGTGTTTAAAGGGGTCCTGTTATGGTTTTCCTCTTTTCTGACCTGTAAATGTTGTTACAATGTAGTATTCTCATGTTAAACGATGCAGACGCGTCAGATAATGAGGTTTGAATTCCACGGACTTCCTTATCGCAGGAAATGCTTGTTCTGGTGGGAGGGAAAGCTAATTTTATTTAGCAATGCGAAGCTGGACTATCCGGCAAACTGTTAGCAAGGCAGAGAGACAGAGATGGGAAGGACTTGCAGCAGGTTAGGGATGGAAGGGTATTGACAGGTGGCAGTAGTGTCATGGGAAGAAGGAAAGAGCACTTGGAAGAGTTGATGAATGAGGAAAATGAGAGAGAACGACGAGTAAAAGGGGTGACTGTTGTGAATTAGTAAGGAAGAAGTGAGGAGGGCATTGAAGAGGATGAAGAACGGAAAGGCACTCGGTCCTGATGATATACCTGTACCTATGGACGAATGGAAGTGTCTAGGAAAGGTGGCGGTAGAGTTCCTAGCTGGGTTGTTTAACAGGATCTTAGATAGTGAGAAGATGCCTGAGGAACCGAGGAGAAGTCTGCTGGTGCCGATTTTTAAGGACAAAGGAGATGTGCAGAATTGTGGCAACTACAGAGGAATAAAGATGATGAGCCATACAATGAAGTTGTAGGAAGTAGTCATGATCATTTGTGAGCAGCGGTACGGTTTTATGCCAAAAAAGAGTACAACAGATGCAGTATTTGCTTTGAGGATGTTGATAGAGAAGTACAGGGAAGGTCAGAGGGAGCTGCATTGTGTTTTTGTAGATCTGGAGAAAGCTTATGACAGGGTGCCCAGAGAGGGACTGTGGTATTGTATGAGGAAGTCTGGAGTGGCAGAGAAGGATGTTAGAGCGGTGGAGGACGTACGAGGACTGTAAGACAGTAGTGAGGTGTGCTGCAGGTGTGACAGAGGAGTTCCGAGTGAAGGTAGGACTCCATCAGGGATCAGCTCTGAGCCCCTTCTTGTTTGCTATGGTGATGGACAGGCTGACGGACGAGGTTAGACAGGAATCTCCATGGACTGTGATGTTTGCAGATGACATTGTGATATGTAGTGAGAGCAGGGAACAGGTGGAGGAGAAGCTTGAGGGGTGGAGGTTTGCCCTGGAAAGGAGAGGAATGAAGACGGAGTACATGTGTGTAAATGAGAGGGACCCAAGTGGAAGAGTGAGGTTACAGGGAGAAGAGATAAAGAAGGTGGAGGATTTGAAGTACTTAGGGTCAACAGTCCAGAGCAATGGAGAGTGTGGAAAAGAGGTGAAGAAGCGTGTGCAGGCAGGCTGGAATGGGTGGAGAAAAGTGTCGGGTGTGATGTGTGATAGAAGAGTTTCAGCTAAAATGAAAGGAAAGGTGTACAAAACTGTGGTGAGACCAGCCATGTTGTTTGGTTTAGAGACAACTGAGGAAAAGACAGCAGAGATGAAGATGCTGTGTTTCTCTTTGGGTGTGACCAGGATGGACAGGATCAGGAATGAGCACATCAGAGGGACAGCACATGTTAGAGGTTGTGGAGATAAAGTCAGAGAGACCAGACTGAGATGGTTGGGACATGTCCAGAGGAGAGATAGTGAATATGTTGGTAGAAGGATGCTGAATTTTGAACTGCCAGGCAGGAGGTCTAGAGGAACACCAAAGAGGAGGTTTATGGATGTAGTGAAGGAGGACATAAAGGTAGAAGACAAGAGAAGACAGGGTTAGATGGAGGCAATTGATTCGCTGTGGCGACCCCTGAAGGGATAAGCCAAAAGGAAAAGAAAAATCGAACAAAAGTGGTTGTTTGTCAAAATTAAGAAGTGTGGTTTTACAGCTGTCCAGAAGTCCTCGGGAGCGCTTGGAAGTGTGAAAGCTTTATGTGCGGGTTATTGTGTGTAGCTGCTCTAGAGAGTCCAGAATTCAATACAAAGATCTGAAAATGAGTATAATAGATCCCGTTTTGCGGTATCCTCTGCCCCCGTCTAAATGTTTACGTCTAATGGCGTCATACGCTGGCAAAGTCAAATTTTATGGCCGTGGACGTTACACAGAGCAGCATGGATTATGTTTAAATTAGTCTGAGGAAACATTTGCTAAGTATGAGTAACCTTTAAGCCAACAGGCACCAAGAAATCCGCCTCTCCATTGCAGCAACTCCAGAGTAGAATAAAGTCTAGCCCCTCTCGAAGAACTTGGTTCCAGAGCCCAAACTGTGGGTCAAGCCCAAATGTCTCAAACTCTCGCACAAGATAATAGTTGGTGGTTTTGTTCTCCTTTTTGACTGCAAAACATAAAAACCAACCAGCCCGCAGGAGAATTGACATCCACTCCTCCAACCAGCCACAAGGGATTTTGTTTTATTATCTAGATCTGAGAACCTGCCAGATTCCCTTCATCAGCCCCGACAAAGACAGTCGCCGGTTAGGCCTTTGGTAAAAATATGTATATGCCAACATGCGTATTGAAACGGGCATAAATGTCGGTCATAAACGGCTATCTTTGTGTGTTGAGACTTAGATCTAGTACAGATGGTATAAAGCGGGCGCAGCAGTCCCTAATTGGAGGAAAATGCAACTGTTGCCCTTCGTCATGCTCTGGAGGCAAAGAGATGCCATTTCTCGTTGTAGCCTATTGATCCCAAGCTCAGACTTCCGACTGAGTGTAGAGTCTTGGTTGAGAGATTTTCCACAGTGTAAAGACCTTCCTATTTTACGCTTTACTCTCCAAAGGCACCTTATCCTACCAAGCCCACCATCATCTTGGTGCCCCCCCAGTTTACATTGTGCAAAATTCATGGTCATGGTTGAATTGGATTTGAACATGCATGTAAATGACATAGGAATACATCACTTAATACAACCGACAGTTCCACATGTCCAAAAGGAGTAGGACATGTAGAACATGTAATCCCACCCCGTAGGTTTTCCCCTATCTCAATGCATCTGTAGACTTCCTGCAGTTGGTAAATTTAAATGCATAAGTAAGGTCATGTGACAGTGTGTTGAATAGTCCTTATCATCGCAAATAAATTATATTGCCATCCTGATGAATGATAATCATAATAAACAATGATGGTGCAGAGTGGTACATAAACAATTGTAACAAAACATTGATGCAGTACAGGCAATGGTCTCACTTGGATGTGAAGTTCCTAGTATGAGGTGATAATCCTAATCCTAATCCTAAACATGTCTTTGGCTGTAGAATCATGAAGTGCAAGGGCAGGGGAAAGAAGCCTGTAGAAGATCAATCTTCTGCGTTCGGTTTGATGCCAAGAGGGGAAAATAAATGATTGTACCTGCACTTATTGTAAAAAATATATATATTTACAAAAATATACGCTCTAGCACATGTCATTCCAATTCCATTAGTGTAAAAATGCAATACGAACAAGATGTCTTTCATCCTCAGCTTGTTGGCACCATCAGTTGCCTGGTGACACATGTTTTTTCCCCCCACACACTGTAAATGGTTCACATCTCTCAAGGGTGTTATCGAGGTTGTGAGTAGCATCAGCCTCAAATGGTTCAGGTTTTTGGAATAGGACAAATATACCGTGTAGTCTGATGCAATGGGGTGCTTCATATCTTTCCTGCACTTGCACTTCTTTGTGTCCCCAAACCCCTAAAACTCCCGTAATTTCAGAACTATAGAGCTCACCGGCATGTAAGCCACACCCACTAAATTTAAATATTTGTACATACAGGCCGTGCCTGTCTATGAGCCACACGGGTCCATGTTGTAACATGGGATAATCGGTATATGTTACACAGAACTTGTGATTAAAAAGATCAGCATCAAACTGTGTGTGTAATATGGCTAGTTAAAAAGTAGCCTACCAGGAAAGTAATTCATCGCCTTCCTGCACCCCCTTCTGGGAACTTCTTCATCATCGCAATTGAACAGTCTCATACTTTCTTCGTCACACACTTTGTCAGTCTTTCTCTTGCTCTCCAAAGTAGCCATTTGACTTGAGCTATCCTCGTCATCACGGTGTCTAGTTTGTTATGTGCAATATTGTACAAAAACTAAGGCAGGGTATGGTAACAAAGGCAAAATTTGGGTGAACATTTTTGACGAAAACTGAATCATACAGAAACAGGGTACTGGTAAGAGTCTTTTGTTAATTTCAAGTCGATTCTTTGCCCTGGACTAAAATTAGCTCGGCCACAAATGACTTTCACAATCTAGAATGTTTGGCTACGTAAGTGAAATCTTTATCCTTTGCATACTTTAATGGAGAATTATCATTATTATTATCTTATTATGCCCTGCGGTTGACTGGTGACCAGTCCAGTGTGTACCCCGCCTCCCGCCCAAAGTCAGCTGGGATAGGCTCCAGCATCCCCGCCACCCTGATGAGGATAAGCGGTATAGAAAATGAATGAATGAATTATATTATATATATTATTATTTAGCATATACTGCCAGCTTTGGGTGACTGACAGAGTGAGCTCAGATACTGTATGTAAATATTCAAATTTGATTAATGCCTGGATATGCCTTGGCTTCAGGTTAGATTCTGCAATGCTACCATTTGCATAATCATGTTGCTGATGCCTCAGCAGCACAACCAACAGATGGCGTTCGGATGTGAAATTACACGCTGTCATAAATTGGGTTTAACGCCACTCAAATGTGCGTGGAAGACGTGATGAGATTAATTATCATTCAGTCATCAAGCGTTGACGATGCGAGCTGATAGATCGGCAATCCTTATGTGAGACATGAACACTTTTCTCTAGTTCTAAAGATATAAAAACAGATTAAAAAAAAGAGGCTGGGAAGAATGCATGTAATGGGACGCACCTTTTCCGCCTATCCTATAAATCCTCATTAAAAAAAATCCCAAAAGCACCAACAACGCTCCTTAATGTCGCCTGCATATTAACCGAAAGCTGAAAATGTCATTTATTTTTGAGCAATTACTGCTGTATTTTACTTTTTTTTAACCGACACAGCGTGACGTGACTCCCCCACCTCCTAATACTCTGGTTTGGTCACATTGTTGGACATTTTGAGCAGCATCGGGGGGGACATTAGGCCGCCTATAGGGGCCGCCTATGTGCCGCACATCCTGACTTGATCCCAAATAAATAGGATTTTTTTCTTTCCGCCTCACAGCGCCCCCACATGAGAACGCCCACCCTGGGCAGTTGCCCATATGGCCCATAGCTAGAACCACCACTGGTCACAGTTGAACTGCTAAGACCAAAAGTGCCACCGATATTGGCGGATGCTGTCTATTTTCACTCCCATGATGATGTTTTTTTTTTTATAAACAAAATACAAACAAAAAAATAATAATAATAATATATATTAGTATAAAATATATAATGTTAGAACAAATGAAGTACAAATAGTTAATTCATTACATGGTTTAGTGGCCGTAATTAATCTTTCATGAATTGCATTGACATCTTTAGTGTAACCAATGCACATGGATCATAGCAAGCCACGGCTCTCTGTCGTGATGACAGACGGCGGCGCGGTGCAGCGTCCTGACAGACTCACACAGAGTCTGACGCTCTTTAGTTAACTTTATTTTGAACTGAACACATCAACAGCAGTGCAATTCCAACATATATTTATAAGATAATGTTCGTATCTCCAACTCACAAACGCATCCCTTCAGCCACGGAATGGGACTTGATTCCGCGACCGCGAGATGCATTCTGGGACACTCTAATCATCACAACAGCCACTTCATTATGCGTGAATGTGTGGTCTAACATATTGTAAGTCTTAATGCTGAAGTAAAACTTGCGGCGTTTAAGTATGCTCGGAAATCCCGGAAAATACACTCAAAACTAGAACGGCATACTTTCTTGAACTCGTGATTAACGTGTGCACGTCCTGTTTGACCCTTGTCCTACAAGCATAGTTGGAGGAGAAGCAGGTATGCATGGCGCTTGAATCTGGAATGAAATACTGAACAGAACGGGGCAAAAAAACAAACAAATGGCAAGATTAGCTTCAAAGCCTGGCTCGCTCAGAAAGACCGAAGTTGTGACTGGAGTTGTCACGAAGCACATCGCTTCTGGGAGAAGAGAGACGTTACTGGCGCACTGCAAGTATTTTTTAAACTGCACAACTAACCAACTCAGTAAGGTCATCAGATCTTACCTTTACGCATTTCCACACAGTACCAGCGTTTGGGAGCAAATACTGTATGAGGTGGAAAAAAGGGTAGAAATACAGTATAGTAGTCTGTCTGTGTAGCGTGGGAGAATGAAGAAGGTGCGTTCAAGAACCATCAAAAGGCAACCCCTCATTACTAATAATATCACAGTTAAAGTGTGACTGAAATGTTGCTACTAATGTGCTGCAATTCAAGAAACTAGTGTTAGGTAAATACATTTTCAGAGGTTTAATGATCGGTTCATTTGGAGCTGCCAATACATAAAAAAATGTATAATAATGTCTTGTTTTTTATTCATGCATTTTCTATAACGCTTATCCTCATTAGGGGTCACGGGGATGCTGGAGCCTATCCCAGCAGACTTTGGGCGAGAGGCGGCGTACACCCTGGACTGGTCGGCAGTCAATCGCAGGGCACATATAGACAAACAAACATTCACACTCACATGCACACTGTAATGGACCATTTTAGAGCGGCCAATGAAGCTAACATGCATGTTTTTGGATGGTGGGAGGAAACCGGAGTACCCGGAGAAAACCCACACACGCATGGGGAGAACATGCAAACTCCACACAGAGATGCCCAACGGAGATTCGAACCCAGGTCTTCCAGATCTCCTGACTGTGTGGCCAATGTGCTAACCACTCAGCCACCGTGCGGCCCCTTATCTTTGATATTTTTTTCAATAAAAAAAGTAAAATTTGCATAGTTCATATTTAGTTACAAATGGTGATTAATCATGATTAATTCATTTGAAAGCTGTCATTAATACGAATAAGATGTATTCCAGGGTGCCGGAGAGAAGCGTACGACCGTTAGTCGTACCTCGGTTACAGGAGGTGCAATGTGATTTTCGTCCCGGTTGTGAAACACTGGACCAGCTCTACACCCTTGCAAGGGTACTAGAGGGTTTGTGGGAGTTTTCCCAACCGGTCTACATGTGCTTCGGGGACTTGGAAAAGGCATTTGACCACGTCCCTCATGGTATCCTGTGGGGGTTGCTCCGGGTGTACGGAATTGGTGGCGCACTAATTCGTGCCAACCGGAGCAGGAGCCTGGTTCGCATTGCTAGCAGTATGTTGAGCCTGTTTCTGGTGAACCTTTGTCTCCGCCGAGGCTGCCCTTTGTCACTGATTCTGTTCATAACTTTCATGGACAGAATTTGTAGGCGCCGCCAAGGGAGTCCAGTTTGGGGGCCTTATGATCTCGTCTCTGCTATTCTCTGCTGTTCGTGGTCCTGATGGGCTCGTCAGGCTGTGACCTACAGCGTTTATGTGGAAGTTTGCAGCTGAGTGGGAATCTTCTGGGATGAGACTCAGCACCTCCAAATTTGAGACCATGGTTCTCAGTCGGAAAAGTGCTGATTGTACCCTCTGGAATTGGGAACGAGGTCCTTCCTCCACTAGAGGAGTATTTCGAGTGAGGTAAGGTTGGAGTGTGAGGTGGACAGGTCACTGTACCGGATCGTCATGGTAAAGAGAATGCTGAGCCGGAAGGCTATCACCTATAGTCAAGTGTTTTGGGTCATATCCGAAAGAACAAGCGGTAAAAATGAGTGTCCTCCGTAGGATGGCTGGACTCACCCTATGAAATAGGGTGAGGAGCTTGATCATCCGGGAGGAGCTCAGCGAGCTTCTTCACATCGAGAGGAGCTAGTTTAGGTGGCTTGGACATCTTGTCCGGATGCCTCCTTGGTGAGGTGTTCCGGGAATGCCCAGCCAGAAGAAGGCACTGGCACAGACCCAGGACAGACCCAGGACCGGAGGGAATATGTCTCACAGCTTGCCTGGGAACGCCTCGGTGTCCTCCCAGTGGGGCTGGATATGGTGGCTGGAGACCAGGAAGTCTGGACTTCCCTACTGAGAACGCTGCCCCTGCACTGAATAGATGGATGACTGTGTATATTTTAGTCGATGAATTTAGTTTAAAAGCTTTACTTTTTAAAAGCTTTTATCTCCTTTTTTTCTTTCTTTGCAGGGACACATTTAAAGGAGTTCCTTGAGGTGGGATTTTGGCCATTCCCGGATCTAATTCAATACTCCCACCGCTTAACCATCGCTGCCCCCGGACCTTCTCAGTTCCTCAGTCTCCCAGCTCTCATTCATCAGCATCTTCACTTAATCAATCCCCACCAACCAAACTCCCCTTTATCTGCACCTTCCACTTCTCCTCGCTCGCTGGGAGGCCATGGCGGTGCCTTCAGCCCATGAGTTTCATTGGCAGAGCCTGGCACGACTGTCCAGCGGCCGCGTCTATCACACTCTGTCCGAGGTCGGAGGGCAGATGTACATGCTCGGGGGCTGCGATGCTGCGGGAAGGCCGTGCCCCACTGTGGAACTGTACTCCCCGGAGGTACAGAACTTGCTGTAAATGGGTAGATAACAGAGCAATCGATGTACGGTATGTGTTTTGTAGAGGGACCGATGGATAAGCCTGCCCCCTATGCCCACCCCGCGGGCTGGAGCTGCTGTGGCAGCCCTTGGAAAGCAGATCCTGGTGGTCGGAGGAGTGGGGGAGGACCAGAGTCCATTGAAGGTGGTGGAGCTATATAACACTGAAGAAGGAAAGTGGAGGAAGAGGAGTCCCTTGCGAGAGGCCCTGATGGGCGTATCCATCACTGTGAAAGGTGCCCCGTTTCATATCAAGCCTTTACTGTAGTTAAGTGAAGAATTTAACCGGGCCGGCCGATATACATATTTTATTATGTGCGCGTGTCTAGATGGTCGTGCTGTGGCCGTGGGAGGAATGGGTGCTGACCTGCTCCCGCGTAACATCCTTCAACAGTATGACCTTCGAAAGGACGTGTGGGCTCTTCTTCCTCCCATGCCGACACCACGCTACGATGCCAACACACGTTTACTTGACAACAAACTCTACGTAGCAGGTATAAAAAGTGAAGATATTGACTGGACAAGCATATCACACACTTGTGCTATTTTAAGCAAACCTTATCTTCCGTTATCTCGTGTGTCGTCGTTGAATCAGGGGGCCGCCAGTGTAAGCGGGCGGTGAAGGCCTTCGAGATGTACGACACGGACACGCGCTCGTGGACGACGCTTCCCATGCTGTCGTCCAAGTGCTCATACGCGGGCGTGATATGGGACGCCGCTGGGAGGCTGTGTTTGCTGGGAGGACTGCGGCAAGGAGGAGGACATCAGAGCTCAAAGTTTACCAAGAACGTCAGCGTTTTTGACACGCACCGAGGTATGGAGAGGAGTGAGTCAATCGCATAGCTGCGCTTTTTTGCAGGTTTGCAGGTATACGATAATCCA
>QODF01000067.1:1275569-1292914 GCA_024372805.1 Oostethus manadensis
GGGGCTACCACGGACACTTTTCATTATTACCATATTCTTCGGGCAGGGGGCAGAGAATCATTTTATCGTATGTTTGTCACCCTGTTCTACACGGAATCCTTTGGCTGAGAAACTATTGACTCCCTTTGCACAAAATCCCTGAAAACGACTTAGGGAGAAGATGCCAGTAAGGTGCGCATCGATACTCAAATGTCGGTACTTCCAATACCAGCTCTTCATGCTCATCAAAGTAGCGATTCTTTTGATGCTTCTGATTTTGTCCTTTGTTTTTTCTGATGTTGTATATTAGCTCGGTTATATTGTAAATCACCCCACAGCTAGGGTTTGAAATGAATCAATAAATGACTATAATGTGTATACAAATATACAGTATGGTATTGAATCGGCCGCACGGTGGATGAGTGGGTCGCACATTTGCCTCGCAGTCAGGAGGTTCGGCGTTCGAATCTCCGTTGGGCATCTCTGTGTGGAGTCTGCATGGGTTTTCTCCGGGTACTCCGGTTTCCTCCCACACTCCAAAAACATGCATGTTAGGTTAATTGGCAACTCTAAATTGTCTATTAGAGTGTGAATGTTTGTAGGTCTGCCCTGCGATTGGCTGGCGACCAGTCCACGGTGTACCCCGCCTTCCCGCCCGAAGTCAGCTGGGATAGGCTCCAGCATACCCGCGACCCTAATGAGGATAAGTGGTATAGAAAATGAATGAATGAATGTACAGTATGTATATTTACAGAATAAATATACAGTATGGTATTGAATCGGCCGCACGGTGGTTGAGTGGGTCGCACATTTGCCTCGCAGTCAGGAGGTTCGGCGTTCGAATCTCCGTTGGGCATCTCTGTGTGGAGTTTGCATGTTCTCCCCGTGCGTGCGTGGGTTTTCTCCGGGTACTCCGCTTTCCTCCCACACTCCAAAAACATGCACGTTAGGTTCATTGGCCGCTCTAAATTGTAGTATTGAATCGGTATCGCCGACACCAGCCTGAATTTTACCCAGTATCGAATCAGAAATGAAATCCGTGGTATCGCACATCAATAGAGTATTAAATTCCATTCCGGCATAGACGAGACGGGTAAGGTGCTCTGCAGATGGGAAACGATGGCAACGAGGAGGGATTTGAATTATGAGATTGCGTAACAGATTGCTTTATTGTCTATCCTCAGCCCTAGCCAGCACAATCTGTGCACAGTCTGGCCCAGTCAGGCATTTTCTATAACGGTTCCCCGCTACATCACCAATAATAAATATATAAAGATTATACGTGAAAATATTCCGAATAATACATTTGCATAGGATAACTGCGTAGGATTATGTCGGTATAAAAAACAAGATGGCAGTGAAAGGACGCCCTTGGCGTCGGTAATAACCACAAATATTGCAGCAACCTCGATGCCATGCTTGGTGTTGTCAAAACGACTATTAACCTTTAATTGCCTTGTTTATGTGCACACCATGCAGAAGGTGTTCCTCTGGCGCTCACTGCACTCCCGAGAAGGGCAATGCTTTTCTTGTCTTGTCAGCCCAACAGAGCTTAATTTTGAACCCTGGGGACCAGCTTAGATGGAGGCGAATTGTCAAGGTCATGAAGACGGTTTTAATTACAAATGTTTATCCATGGGCCCGTTAGAGTCGCGGGTGACCTCTGAATTCAGACCGGAGACGGAAGTCACGCCAGTTAGTCCAAGCCCCCGTTCACGCCTACGGACAGTTTAGGGCAGGGGTCGGGAACCTTTTGGGCTAAGAGAGCCATGAAAGGGCATAGTATTAGAAGTATTAGAGAAAAAAAGAACATTTAAAAGGTGTAATGTTATGCGGCGCAAAGAAGTAATGAGGTTTTAATTTTTGGCACATGGATGGAGGGCGTAAGATGCATGAAAAAGTGGTACTTTATTTTTAACACGGTGATTTCTGTGATGTTTCACTTTAAAATGCCAGCAAAAAAAACATAAATGCATTTTATGGTGTTAAATTGAGGTTACCGGGAGAAGAGATAAAGAAGGTGGAGAATTTTAAGTACTTAGAATCAGAATCCGAAAAACCTTACTGCCATTGTAAGTGAACAGTTCACGTACTAGGAACTTTCTTTGGCGACTCAGTGCGACGTAGAATCCTAAATAAACGTAGAGCATTAAATCAACATAGAACTAACTAACACTGACTAAACACAGACCCCCGAGGGTGTTCTTTAGTGCCGGTATTGTAAGGTGACTATAGTACTAGTAATAAAGTATGAGTCCAACAGCAGCAGGAAAGAAACTGTTCTTGTGGCGAGAGGTACTGGTCCGACTGGACCGTAACCTTCTGCCATAAGGTAGTGGCTCAAATAGTCCATGTCCAGGATGGGAAGGGTCAGCAAGTATCCGGCCTGCTCGCCCCCGAGTTCTGGAGACGTGAATGTGTGATAGAAGAGCTTCAGCTAAAATGAAAGGAAAGATGCACAAAACTCTGCGATTGACTGGCGACCAGTACAGGGTGTACCCCGCCTCCCGCCCAAAGTCAGCTGGGATAGGCTCCAGCATACCCACGACCCTAATGAGGACAAGCGGTATAGAAAATGAATGAATGAAGGATGTCCAAAACTGTGGTGAGGTGTAGAGACAGTGCCGCTGAGGAAAAGACAGGAGGCAGAGCTGGAGGTAGCAGAGATGAAGGTGCCGAGGTTCTCTTTGGGTGTGACCAGGATGGACAGAATCAGGAATGAGCACATCAGAGGGACAGCACATGTTAGAGGTTTTGGAGATAAAGTCAGAGAGGCCAGACTGAGATGGTTGGGACATGTCCAGAGGAGAGATAGTGAATATATTGGTAGAAGGATGCTGAGTTTGGAAGTGCCAGGCAGGAGGCCTAGAGGAAGACCAATGAGGAGGTTTATGGATGTAGTGAAAGAGGACATGAAGGTAGTTGGCGCAAGAGAAGAGAATACAGAAGACAGGGTTAGATGGAGGCAATTGATTCGCTGTGGTGACCCCTGAAGGGATAAGCCGAAAGGAGAAGAAGAAGAAGAAGAAGAAAAAATGTCTGAGAGATGCAGTCATCTGGCTCCCAAGCCATGGGTTCCCTGGGTCTACAATTCACTAATAGCAAGAATAAGTCATAGAGTTGGTAACAGCTCAGTTGGTAGAGCACAACAGGGTCAAACACAACGTTTAGAACTACTGACGACTTCTACCAAGGTTTTCTTGTAGCTTGATCCGTGTTGTGTCTTCTTGCTTTTAGGTGTGTGGCTGAAGTCGGATGAAACGGTCGCCTTGAAGACCAAGAGAGCTGACTTTGCTGCCGCAGTGCTGCGTGACCGCATGGTGGTAGCAGGAGGACTCGGTAAGGTCTCAGCGGGGTCACAATGTAATGTGTTCTTTCTTGGGTGAACAGTTTTTGGGATGGGGGTGCTAGAAAATAGTCCAAGATATCCCTGCCGGCGCCCCTGCTGGTAGGATGCTGTGGTCGCATTTGTGGTGGACTCGAGACTATGTCCTGATGATCTGATCAGGTCATCAGCCATCTGCGCTGGACACGGTAGAGGCTTTTCATCCCCAGAAGAAAAAGTGGGAGAGGCTGGCACCCATGACCTTCCCCCGATGCACGGCGTCCTCCATCGTCATCCGGGACCGCCTTCTAGTGGTGGGTGGAGTCAACCAGGTAAACAAAACCATCTGGTTACACGTGGACCAAAACGGCTTTACGCTCGTTTATGGTGGTTAGTTGGTTCCAGACTGGACCACAAAAAGTACATTTTGGTGAATTAAAAAATGGTATAGTTTCGTAGTTGCAGCATAGAAAACCTGTAAATTTAAACTTTGTAAATACAGCCTTTTGACATGAATAGGCGACGCAACTTTATTAAGGTCATGCAAAGTGCTTTTTTTCAAAGTGCAAGTGAAAGTATCAGAGCCCTCTAGACATGAAATAACACCCTAGTAGTCACTTTTAGTCCCATTTTTCTTTGTTTACCTCACGTTGGGCAGGCTACCGAATCACTGCTGGGACAGACCAAGCTACCAAACTAACTAGTTAGCCTCCTCAATTGACTTATTCTAAACTTATGACAAAAACCGAGTGGGCAGGAGGACAAAAAAGACATTAACTTACCACTTTGAAGCGGAATGAGTGGGGAACATGGCATGTCCGTCTCAGACGTGGCGCGTCCGTCTCAGACGTGGCGCGTCCGTCTCGGCCGTGGCGCGTCCGTCTCGGCCGCGGCGCGTCCGTCTCGGCCGTGGCGCGTCCGTCTCGGCCGTGGCATGTTGCCTGGGCTCTGCTGGCTCAGTGGCCAGTTTCCATGCAGTGTGAAAGGTCACGTAAGCTTACAGCATTTTCTAATGCCTGGTGACCACAATATAAGTTGTCTTTCAGTATTTTTCGACTAATAACAGGACAGAGTCAACCAGGAAACAGCCAATATTTATAAATTATTTTTTGAAAAACTAAGATATAGTGAGGGAGCGATATTCAAACTTTGGTATAGCGAAAGACAACCGTATTAATTAATGATAATGCTGTTTTGTGGTTGAAAGTACTAAAAAATATGCATATTGAAGCAAATTTGACATAATCATGTCTTTTCAGAAGGCTTAATAAGCAGAATATGTGCGTCTCATGCCATGCATTCTTAGTTGTCTTTATTTTAACCTGTTTTTATATCTTTAGTGAGCAAAGAAAAGAGAAAAACATCTTACGTATGTCTTAAATGGATTGTTTTCTCTAATTATATTTACTAATGTAAAGGTGACTATAGGGGTGTTATTTTTGTCTAAAGGGCTCTAACAATGTTTAAGACATACATAGATTGTAAACATGTTTTCTAAGCCATAACTATGAAAATATTCATTTTATAAAGAAGGGATCCTACATCTCGGAAATGTACTTATCATTGCCGGGCCTGGAACCAATTAACCTCGATAAACGAGAGATTTGAAATACATCTTGTTGTTAGGACTTTGTCAGCTCATAGTTGATAATAACAATTTCTCATGGTCTCATCACTCTTTGCTGTTTTAGGTGCCCAGCTCAGCGCACGAGATTCTGTATGTAAGGGAAGAGGAATACCTGTAGCCTCATCGGGGATGGAATTGGCCTTCGTAGCCACACCGTAGTGCAATATAGCTGGGAACCATTAGATCCGACCATGTGAAAGTGTTCTTTTCATGCAGCAACCACGAGAGACCACACTGCCACCTGTTGGGACGGCACGACACTGCAACCGCCAAGGAGGCACGGTCTGGAGAGCGGGCGTGTGTCCAAGCTTCTGCCAGTGAGAGCCACATACAGAAAAATGGAAGTATGCTGGGGACACTTTGCTCTAACTGGTTTGGTAAAGACGCTAAAACCAACCCATTGTATGTCAGTACACGCTAAACTATGTCAACAAACATCAACATACAAGGCCCCCGGGCCGCACTTTGCACAACCCTGCCGGAGCGGTACGGCTTTATTTGTCTTGTTCGCTGTATTGCACACTTGTAAAGGATAAAGGGTTTTGTCGCTTACGTCCTGCATTGTACGGAGAAGTCCTATTCACGCAGACATGCTTTGCAGTGTTCTAACGTGCAGCTTCTACTGCAGCTACTATGAAACCCACAACTTTTACCAGTATGGCTGCTGCGCTTAATACCGCTACATTCCCCACTAATCCTTTGCACTCGCTGTATGGAGTAGAAATATTTCTAATATATAAACGTCATGCTACTGTTACTGTTACTGGCGCACGTCTGAGTGAAAGTCAGGCGACTGAACCTTTTTACTCCCACAGCAATACCGTTTTTGTTGATTTCATTAATAATCTGCTCAGGTTGTGATGTGATCACGTGATTGTCATGCTATTTGTTGTTTGGAGTTATAACAAGTTATGAATGTGCCTCCTATTTATTTCTAATTGATTCATGTATTTATGCATTTATTTAGAGTTTCATATTTGTTTTAGACCGAAATGAACCCACGAGAATCCACGTCACCGTCGCATTACATGCCCTAAAATGACTCAAAAGGTCCCCGAGTGGCCGTGAACGCCACACTGGCTGCCACGTGACGATCACGTGACTGTTCCAGGCTACAGGTCCCCAAAATGGCAGGTAAGCTAGTTCATGTCCACAAGCGTGGATTTTGTTTTGAACCCATGAATTGTTCTACTGATTCAATGGGGTGTCGAATATCTGCAATTTTTACTTATTTCTTGTATTAATTCAGAACAGTCGAGCAAAACGTTGCTATTTTTAAACCGTAAACTCGCTACGGGAAGCCTGAGGTGACACATTTGTCAACAAATGGCAAAACACAATAAATCCCGCTTTCTAATATTTCATGCTTATATAATTCATGTCAAAAGTATTCAAAGCGATAAGTTATTTTCAAATCCACGCGCACAGTTTTAACGTGAACGCCAGCCGGCGCCCTTTTATATCACCCGTAAGGTTTTGACTGTCATTGCTCTTGTGTCCGCTAGATGGCGGTGAATACCTTTCTGAATGGCACCGCTTGCAACACTAGCGTTCCTGTCCAGACAATAAGCACGACTGTACTGCACTTGCGCATGAATTTCTCTTGGAGATGAATAAAGTGTAGCAGGTGCTGCCACATATGCAACCGGTGTCAGTATTTATTTTTTATAATAACCACAATTGCAATAGCTCTAGATGAGGTTGACTCCCCAACCCCATGCTGCGTTTTTGCCTTTTTGTGTAATTAAAATGAAGATAAGTAGTCCACTTTTTTTTTTAGATATTACTGATGGTAGGTAAACCAAAGTTTGCCAAGTCCCCCCATTTGTTTCACATTAAAAGTCCTGTTTGTGCTGCATTTGTGCCGTTTTGTGCAATTAAAGTGACCATTTGTGTTATATCCTAATTTTTGAGTTATGGAAGAGAAGGCTTTTACATAATCAGCCTCGCCAACATGCTCAGAACAATTTTCCCCCTGTTTGTGCGGTTTTGTGCAGTAAAAATGATCACTTAGGCTGTTTGTTTTTTTAGTTTATTAAACTTATTACTAAGGTAACCCTATGTTCACCCTCCCTCCAAATTAAACCAAAATAGTCCCATACATTTGTGCTGTTTTGTGCAATTAAGATGAATATTTGTGTTGTCATAATTTTTGAGTTATTATTACATAATTACCCTGCCAACAGGCTCAGAATGAAACCAAAATAGTCAAATTTTTCCCTTCTTTGTTTGTGCTGTTTTGTGCATTGTGTATTGAATGTGCTGTTAGTATGTTTTAAAATTATCAAAAGTATTTTAAAGATCAATCTAAATGAATCAAAATAGTTTCATTCCATTCATTTGTGCTTTTTTTGCGCATAATCAGCCCCTAACTACCACTACCCACCCCCCGGGCCTTGAAATGAAACCAAAATAGTAAAATGTATTGCTTTTGCTGTGTTAGTTTTTTAGTTAATAAACTATCACAAAAGTCAACCTAAGTTCACCCAGCCTCCAATTTTCACCAAAATAGTCCCATAAATTTGTGTTGTTTTGTGCAATTAAAAATGACCATTTGTGCTGTCATAATTTTTTAGTTATTAAAGAGAACATACACATAATCATCCCCCCGACATGCTCAGAATGAAACCAAAACGGTCAAATTTCCCTCCTTATTGTTTGTGCTGTTTTGTGTAATAAAAATATTGTATGTGCTGTGTTGGTATTTTTTTATTTTTAAGTTATTTCAAAAGTCAACCTATGTTGAACCTATGTTCAACCTATGTTCCCCCGTTGCTCCAAATTAAACACAAATTGTCCCATTCGTTTGTGCAGTTTTGTGCGATTAAAATGACCGATGGTGCCTTTTTTAGTTGTTAAAGAGAAGTATTGGCCTATTACACAATCAGCCCCCCCGACATGCTCAGTATGAAACCTAAATAGTCATATTTATCCCCTCTAATTAGTTATTAGGTAATCGTTAGGCCCCTCGTATTTAAAAAAAAAAAAAACTCAAAATCAAAAGCAGCACAAACGTTCTTTGCACAAAACTGCGCACACTAATGGGGCTAATTGAGCAGAGTTTTGCGTGGGATAAGGGACCGACCTCAATCAGGTCTAGCTATACCTCAGACCTCCACCAATGCCACTACTGAGTACGTGTCGTTTTCGGTCCGTTGTATTTGTTTTGGGTTTTTTTTGCAGCGACTGCTATGAAAACAGTCATTAAAAATACACAGCAAAATGTGGCAAAGACTTTTTCATGGTACAGAAATTACTTGCTAAAAATTGCGTACACCAAATTCCAAATCACGCGATCCATTGGTTGGAGGTCGGGTGTGTATTTGACACAAAGTGATTTCAAATGATAGATTAGAGTAATGCCTGCCAAAAGGTGCTATTTGGTCTGGACACAAGGTTTCCGATTCCGACCTGTTGCATAACTTGAACAAACGCTACTTTGCTGAGTAAATAACAGGCGTTTCTGCACAAATGAAGAAACTGCTCTCGTTTCATAAATTGGATTGTTGTTACGCTGAAATGACAGCTTCACAGTTTCACCCGACTCGCCCTCGTAATAAGTGCACATTGTAATCATTTGTATCAGATGTTTAACTATGTTCTATAATAAATAATAAAGTAAATAGTAAGTAATAGTAAAAGTAAAGTTCCCGTCTTTTCCGCAGTTCCGAAAGGTCAGGTCTTGTTTGGAATAGAAATAATGCACGGGCGCTTAAATTGCTGCAAACACTTGTTGTCTTCCATTTGTTGTCAGCGTTTTTGTAGCACACCGGACAAACCGGTTTGAGAAGGTGGTTGCGGGAACATTCCACCAGTGGTTCTGGTTTGGCTGCGGTACATACCATCACTGCCCTGTCTTCACGGGGCTCTCTCTTCCCCAGCAGATATCTGCAGCTGTGTGAGTCCCCACTTGAGCTCAAGTTAAAGTCGGCCATAAACACGGCAAGCACAGATAAGAACGCGAGGTGCATACGTGGCCATCGGCTTTGTACGTTATTTATTTATGTTTTGCAGGGCAAATCCAATAACACTACTACTACCACACCACTACTGTCAGGAGAACCAGAGTATAGAGCAGAGGGAGCCACCTGCTGTGCCCCAGCAAAGTGCATTATTTTCGGACACATGCTCAGAGCAGCCGGTGTGCCGTTACGGAGGTCAGGAGAATCGTAACGGCACACCGGCTGCGTTGGCGCTGGCGTTTCCGGTGGCAGGTAAGGTTTTTTGTGAGATTGATTGAGATTGAGATTTGTGAAATTAAAAAAAATCATTCACCAGGAATTCCCAACACATCGTTGACATCAATCGGGCCCAGTGAGATCCGATGTATTGTTTTTCCAAATTTCGTTTTTCCCGTTTACATTTTTTAGAATTCTGAGCCGAACGAGGTTCTGCCAAACTGAGCCGTCCTGCGGGGAAATAATTCCCCACTGAAACGTTCTTTCTCCTTAGGATCGCAGCATTTCAGTCACTTGATGTCAATTCCCGCAAGATTCCGCTTTTAACTGTAAATTTCATTTTCATTGGCCAGCTCTGTGATTTTGTTCAAGCGGCAATCATGGGGCCCTTGTGGTATATCACCCAACATTTCCTTGGGTCGGAGTCACGTTTTTTGTTCTCAACTGAATATTCAACGGACAAAGGCGTGTTTTCTTTTTGCATAACGGCCGAGTTATGCGTCGTCTGCAGGAAGTTACTCCTCACACACTCGCAGCCATTGGAGGAGGACAAGCTAGTCAATTTGTAAGGCGCTGTTTGTTACATTCTAACGTCTTTGTTTCCGTTCGCGTCGACGTGTACGCCGTTCATTGCGTGCCTCGATCGGACGCGAAGCACTAAAAGTTGGGGATATTCGGCTTTTGGGTGACATTTGAGGATGACCCCACGCTCACTCTTTCCCAACAGGAAGTTACCCAGCATATCTTGCGGTCTATGCATTAGCATGAAGTTAGTACTCTTTTGCATGCACACTCCTGATCAAGATGTTAGGACCAGTTCTAAGTAGAGCTTCAACATGCAGAAAGAAGAAACGGGAAGGAGACAAGAACTGTTTGAAATGGCAAACAACCACTAAACTCACTCAACTGATCAGAAGACCGCAGCTCAAAAAACCTGAAACATCCCTAAAATTTAAAAAAATGTTCAAAAAAGGACTCAGTAATGGGTTTTGGCATGCTTGATGCCAGTCTTTCCAGGAGGCTAGTGGGATGAATGTTGCTCCAGGTTGTGAAGATTGCTTCACAGAAGGCATCCACTCTTGATGACTCCGATGTTCATTTTTGTAAACTTCCCTTGCCATCCATCCCCAAACGTTCATTGGATTTAGATCGGATTTGGATTTAGATCGAGGGCCAGTCAGTCATGAGGGATGCCCCCCTGCGACATAGCATTGGCTGTTTGACGCCCCTGCACAAGCTGACGCTCCATTGTTCCATTGGAAGGATCATGATGGCGCCTGATTTTAAATCTTGTAAAATTACCACTTTTTTCTCAAATAAATTGACTGTTTTCTCATAAAATTTCAACTTTTTTCTTGTAAAAGTACGACTTTATATATCGTGAAATTACCACAATTTTTTCGTAAAATTTTGACTTTTTTCTTGTAGAAGTACAATTTTAAATCACGAAAAATTACCATTTTTTTCTTGTACATTTTCCACTTTTTTTTCATAAAAGTATGACTTTGTCTCGTAAAATTACCACAATTTTCTCGTAAAATTACCACAATTTTCTCGTAAAATTTCGACTTTTTTCTTGTAAAAGTACAACTTTAAATCTCTGAAAATTACTACTTTTTTCTCGTAAAATTTTGACTTTTTTCATGTAAAACTACGACTTTAAATCTTGTAAAATTACCCATTTTTTTCTCGTGAAATGTAGACTTTTTTCTGGTAAATCTTGTAAAATTAAGACTGGTTTCTGGTATTTAAAAAAAAGGAGGAGGTTAGTCCCGTGTCTTGATGGACAGCCAATCGGCTCCTCCGGCTCAGGACCGGTGACATTTCTGGGGTTTTGACTTGAACTTTTTTGTTCCTTGAGTCTCAGAATGTTTGAAGACGTTTCGAAAACTCCTCTTACTGCGTCCAACCTCAGCAGCAAGGCTGCTTGTGCAGCTCAATGATCCCAAAGAACCTCTCAAAGAGAGAAAGCTTGTTTGCCTTTGCCATCAATGACAATGTGAATACTTGACAGAAAATTTTAAAAGCTGTGGTCTTGAACTTGTGATCAGCCTATTTCACTTTAATGCTTGTCTGCAATACATTTTTTCCTCTATTTGCATTTTGAAGTTCTACTTAGAACCTCCTTAAGATCCAACTGTGCAAAATGTAAATTTGTGCGATATTCCAACTGGTTTTAAAATTTAAATCAGACCTAAAGTCATAGACTTTGTCAACTGGCCATTTGGGGAGGGAGGTTATGCCAATATTTTTTAAAACGGTGTCACAAACATTTTAAAAAGGCACCAAAAAAATGAATCAGATGGTCGGCCAAAAAGGTGTCCCTCATTTATTTAACAGGGAGTTGGCAACCCCGGTGGGTAGCCATTCATCTTGGGCTTAGGGAAGGCTTCCAAATCTCCCCCTCGACATTCTTCTGGCCTCAAAGAATCCCCAGGACAGAAGTGGCCCAAAACTGGCACAGACCGCTGCAGTGTTGCCAGGGACCGAGCGCCTCGGCGATGGTGAGCCCAGCACTGTTTTGTCCTTAGTCTCACCTCACTTCCTGGTTTGTGGAGGATCCTCAACCAACAGAGGCACCCCTTACAACAAACGGCTTCCTCCTACCTGTCTTTACATGACCCCGACGCCACAGCTTGACTTTTGCCCCGCGGAGAGCAAAGATTCATTTTCTGTTAGTGGAGGTGGTTCTCCTTTTAGGGGGGAAGAAACCGGATTTGAGGTAGTTTCACTTGCCACTGGAGCATGGCTGAGAGTCTGCATGCTGTTTTTATCGCATCATCGAGTGGGCAATTGTGCATAAAACTGGTAGTGGTGATATTCTATTTGTCAGATTACTTTTGTAGAGTCCCCTGAAGAATGCCAAAAACTACGTACTAGAGACTGCACTTGTAGAACTGTAGATTGAATTGTTGTTGGTGGAACCTCAAAGGGAAGGTGGATTAGACGAAACCAAATATGACATGACGACTATTTACTGGTAAAAGTAGCCAAAATGAAGAACAGTTCTGTTTATAGAAATGGACGTTTATTTTTTCCAAACAAAGATCTGGTAAGGATAAACCGATGCAACCGGATATGCTTCATAAGTCCTTGATGAATGGACCGTAGGGACATGCGCCGGGTATCGCAAGACTAGCAACAGCGGCAGCTGCTGGTCAGTCAAGGAGGGAAAGCTAATCATAAATGTGTTTATTTATTTTTATGTAAATTGTACTCTCCGTTTCTAGTCGCTTTTAACAAAAGCAAAGTCGCTAAGGATCGGTCAAGTCTCCGGTTCAGTCCCGGAATGAAAAGCTTATGGCATCGCTCATTTTACTGTCAATCAAAGAGGGTTAGCGTCTCAGACAGATCATCCAATCATCCTGCAGAAGTCGAGCGTCCGGGCCCACCCACTGCTCCATAGACTCCCAGAGATGCAGAGCGTCCGATGGGCGGGACAAAGCCCAGCAATTATCCAATGACAGCCCAGTTCTGCGCAGTGGAACTTTCAGAAGGATGTCTGTGATAAGCAGCTGACTCACATATTTTGCCACTTTTTTGGACATTTTAGGGGAAGCTGAGCTTGCCTCGAAGTCTTTGAGGAAAAACCACAGACTAGCAACTGGTCGACAGTCTGACCCTTCGACAACCTGAGAACTTGGGCTGCCGGCGAGTGATTGTCCTGCATGCTTTGTAGCTTTGCACGACTGAAAACGAGATTTTCCCTCTGACACACACAGTGTGACACAATGACACGTAAAATTGCCACGTTTTTTCTCGTAAAATTGTAATTTTTAAACTCATAAAATTATGACTTTTTCTCTCATAAAATAACATTTTTTTCTCGTAAAATTGCAAGTTTTACTTTAATCAAATTACAACTTTTAACCGTCTTTTTAAAAAATTTTAATCCCATAAAATTGCAAGTTTTATGCTCATAAAATTTTAACTTTTTACCGTAAAATTACAATTTTTAATCTCGAAGTCGTAGATTATTTTTTTGTGTGGGCCTAATACACTGTTGTAAAAATGGGTTGTGGAAGAGGTGATTACATTTTGGAGGGTAATCCGGCTCAAATCCGGCGGATTTTATAAAGGATTCTTTAACATTGCCAGATAAGACCATTTTCAGCATTTTTGGATAAAAGTCCAAAAAAAATGGTCAGATCACTTGAAAAAAAAGAGGACAAGTTTCCAACAGGTTCAACAAAATATGAAAAACTAATCCAACAAAATGTAGGATTACTATTTTATATTTTACTATTGTATTTACTATGCTGTGCATTAAAAGAGACAAGATTTTGGAGGTGCGCTGCGAGCTGGTGGACGATCTCCTGCAGCCGATTACTGTTTTGTGAATTAGGATATGGGAGGAACAAGCATCTTCCTCATCTAAAAGATTCCAATGTCATTTCAGCGAGAAAAGTCCAATCATCATCACCTATCAGTCTTAGCGTCGTTTATCTTGTTAGCAACGCTGCGGTAGCAAACGCGATAAGCCTCACAGGTCGTGTACGTGTGCTGAGGGTGAGAAGGAATCCTCTTAGAGCTCCTCAATCCTCTTAAGGGCAACCTCCGTGAGTTTCCATTCTCCCAGCTTGCTTTGCTCCAGGGTTCCAGCCACCACCGAGCCTGCAGCTTGGTGGTGGCTGGTGGTTGTGACTGCAGCGCTCTGAGGGATGATGACGCCCCTGATGATGCTTAGGCTGTGTAGCAGCAGCACAACAAAGCTGCACATCCTCGGGGACGTTGTTAAGAGCTCTCGTAGGAACAACACGATGAGGCTGAGGCTGTTCAACGCTGCAATTTTCTTTTGTTGGTAGGTTTGCGTCTTTACCGTGACCGACGTGATGGTTGTGTTGTGGGGTACTACGGGACCAGTCAGCCGCTTAGAAGATTAGGCTCGGCGTTTACGTCGGATGCGCTTTCTGACACAACCCTACCAATTGTTGACCGGGAATCTGCCACATCAGCATGAAAGGCACGACACCACTTGGTAGGGGTGTCACGAGACCAGACGATGCGGGAGATCGGGTCCACTAGAACGACACAGGGCGAGATTTTAACATTCGTTTCATGACAAGTACCATGAAAAAAACATCGGACTAACTTTTTTATTTAACCGAGTCACAAAACAGCAGATTTGAAATGTTTATTGTCCCACAAATTGACGCTCCAAGATATTACTGTCAACACCAAATCAACCACTGTTATGATAATATATAATAGTAGAACAAATACAGCCATGTCTTCTATGCTGTGCAACAAAAGAGACAAGATTCCGGCGCTCTGTTGCGAGGAGTCGGATGATCTCATCAATAGTCAAGTCCGAACATGTACGTGGGTTGATCTGACAAATCTTAAGTAAAATTGATGACATTGAAAATTACTACATCTACTGATTGGACATCAACAATAAGCAAGCAGCCTTAAACAACGCAGACGGCAAAAAAAAAAAAAAGCCACACATCACTCTGCTGACGCTGTGAACACCAAGATAGATTGGACTGCCGCGTTGATGTGCGCTTCCAATGATGCCTAAGTATGCACTTTGCGGTTTGAGTGCCTTAAAGGTGGAAAGATGGCGGTTTTTCCATGCTGCTTATCCATTAGGGTCAGCATATCCTAGCTGACTTCGGCAAAGAGGCGGGGTACACCCCTCCATCGCAGGGCACTGCCACTTCCATATTGCTGTATTATCATTCATAGTAGCCATGTCATAATTCAGCTTCTCTAAACCTGAGTAATCAACCATATACTTACTGCGTAAACTTACATATTTAGGTATATGGGGTACTAGTACGCAGCACCAGCTCGCTACGCCGACTTGATCCTTCCCATTCAAAGGCTCTCCCGTAGCTCGACCTGCGCCTCCGATCACATCCGACCTCACGGAATCTAACCTTCGCAGCGCGGACAAAACGGTTGTGATTGGTGGACTCGAAGTCCATTAGTTCCAACGTGCATCCAAGTCGTTCAGTAACACGTCCATCAGTTTCAGCTGCAATAACACTCCCCTTCTCTCTTTAATTACCATGGTTTGCTCAAAAACCAGTCAAAAAGTGGTTGATTGTGGCCTATTTTTAGTCAAGTATATTGAAAGATAACTTACTGTACATGTAGTGTCGTGGTACCTTGGCATCAGTGGCGTCATGAGACATGAAGTTCACACTGCATGGAGCCCAGCCGACCTGCCCTGGCTGAGATCGTGTGGGGGGGAAAAAAGTTTACCCTCTCATTCTGTGTGGAAGTGGTATTTTTTTTTTTTTTTTGCTTCTTTGTCCCTCGTTTGAAACATTTTCTTAAGTCTTTTGTCCCTGCAGTGATCCCGTAGCCTGCGCAATGTGACGTAAACAAAGAATAAGAGAGTGTAAAGGTGGCTATAGGGGTGTTGTTTCTTGTCTAAGGGGCTCTAATGATCTTAAAACCAGGTTCATGGTTTGGTTATTTATCTTGAATCCTACTTTGCAGAAAATCTGCATTGCTAAGTATTGTTTTTTCCAATTTATTTACACACAGTATATTTTTGCTGACAGGAGCTGTTTAAACCGGAAATCCGTAACTTGGGTTTTGGTTGACTTTCCGGGAAACTCTACATTTTGGCACAAAGTTGACCCGAGCACAATCCGGGCTTTAGAATAACGTGAGAAGATGAATAACCTTCAAAATGTCATCCAAACTTTTCCTAAGGGTTTGTTGCTTTGTAAACATTGGAAAAAGAATTTTGGACTTGGGGTCTGGATAATGTGTAGAACTGGACCGTGCGAGAAGCATTTCGTCCATGAATTGGCGTATTCCAGTTCCCAGTGCAGAACCGGTTTACTGTTAAAACCCAACTTGCTTTTGTGCCCCCCCGAAGGCGAAGGAGACTGGGCAGACTGGCTTGTGAGCAATGGAGACGGGGCCAGGGTGCTGGGTGGGGTGAGGGGGGGCGGAGGGCCGGGCCGGTCAGCTGAAGACTGCGGAGGGAGGGCCCGCCTTGTGGCTTGCCGGCCCCCCGCACCGGACGGCTGTATTATAGACGCGCATCCAGGCAGCCGGGCGGCGGGGGCCAGCGATGTGAGCGGTCTGGGGCGCGTTGAGCGAGTTCAAGCAGTGACCGTCGAGGCCTCCGCACCGCAGCAGCACCGCGCGTACGGGCGTGCGCACGGAACCGGGAGGCGGAGGACACATGCAGCCGGCTTCCAGCCCAGCCTCGCCCGCCCTATCGCGGCCACTAAAAGGTACCGGCTTCGCAACGCTTCACGGAACCCGCCGCCCGTTTCTTTGGGCCGGTTTTTCAAGAGACCCGGGGCGGAATAGAACGTAGCTTTGTGCGTGGTTAGAACTTATTACACGCGCACGCTCGCTGCGGCGGGACTTGCTCGTCGAGCCGGCGTTGGAACAGAACCCCCCCGCCCGCCCGCCCCCGGACTTGACGGAATGGGCCGAAGAATGGACCGGGCGGGCTCGTCTATTCAGTCCTGACCAGGGCAACTCTAATTTACGCCTTTGCCATGTGGGGTTCGGCTGGTATTGGCCGTGACTACTAAACAGGATTGTTTCAGCTATCTTACGCGATGTCGCAACATGCATGCGGGAGGAAAGATGCGTCAAGTCGGCGGCAAGGCGACGGGAAGCAAGCCGGGAGGCACTTCAAAATAAAAGTTTCTAGAATTGCCATACAGGCATCTTTATGTTATTTAGCACTGAGCATGGACGTGACCGGGTCCGTTTCAGGGTGGCTCGAGCTCCCCTGAAGTGTACTTTGTGTGTAAGATAATAATAGTTGAAGTTTAGACATGGCCGTTAGCAGCGGCAGGTGCATTTTTGCAAACTTCTACCCTCTGCTCCCGCTCGTTTTTAGCAAAGACAAAGTCGTAAAGTCTCCGGTTTTGTTCAGAACAACGGGATGAAGCACTTGGAAAATGCTCCTCAGTGGCGGTTGCTGTAAGGCTGCGAGGGTACGGACTGACAGGAGTGCCGACATTCAAAGGAAATACATGTGGAAATATAGAAATAATCAATAATACAAACATATTGCAATGTAGTCATATCTGCTTTCTATTTGGTCTTCTTTGTCATTGCATTTACTGGACGGCTCAAGCTGGCGACAAAAAGCAAAGACAATACAAGATTCCTCCTGCCAGGTTGACTAATACACCCATCCATCCACCCACCCATCCAATCCGCCCACCCATCCATCCATCAATTTACCCATCCATCCACCCACCCATCCATCCATCCATCCACCCATCCATCCACCCACCCATCC